>RQJG01025787.1:0-10835 GCA_009756435.1 Chionodraco myersi | reverse complement strand
GTGTCTAAAAATAGAACAACAATATTCTGTTTTATCGTTAATGTCCTATAACATAATCTTCCTGTGCCAGAATAATGCACTTGAACGCATCAAAGCTTTGTGATTGGCCGGCGTGACCCCATGTGTCGGGGCGTGGCTGATGGGCAGTGGGCAGTATTTCGCTGACGTTGTCCGTGTCAACAGGAGTGACAGTCCGCACACACACAAGACCGCAATTATGGCAGAAGCAAAAGAGCCCAAAATATATCATTTTCACTCCGAGTGGGAGGATGATTATTTGTATCTATTCCAATTCAAAGTCCATCTGTCTCATCTGCAATGCGAGCGTGGCTTTATCGAAGAAGGGTAATTTAGGAGCGGCATTTCAAAACAGTGCACAAACGCTACGAGATGGAATTCCCTCCTAATTCTGCGCTCCCAAAAGGGGAGGGGCCTGAAAGGACTGCTAAATGCACAGCAGTCCATTTTCACCAGGCCCAACAACAAGAGCAAGGCTGCTACCATAGCATTTTATCGTGTCAGTCACGTTCTTGCGAAACACATGCAGTCTTTCAAAGATGGCGAAGTTGTGAAAGAAGCATTCCTGGAGGCTGCCGACCATTGCTGCCGACGCGCTTTTGACAGTAAACAACAACAATAACATTTCAACAGGTTTTTGATATAATAAAAACTCAAGTTGGATACCGTTATTAATCAGCTGTGAGTTTTAGTTTGTTTGAACTTAGTCATTATAATTATTGTACAAAATGGTATAAGAATGCAAACTTAAATTGATTATAGTCTATCATCAATTCAGGTTAAGAAACTAGTGTTGCTTGCATCCTATTTTAAAGGCATTTCTTTTTATAATCTACTAAAATGCAACAAAAAAAAGGGTTTGATTCTATTAATTTTGTCTTATTTATTGTACTTTGGCAGCAGATTCCTGTGTAGCTTCAGATCTGAGTTGTCTTATTAGTAAGCCTAATTTATACTTTTGAAGCAACACTATTTTTATATAATGGCAAAGAAAGGGTTCAGAGTATTTTATTTTTTTCCTGTGTCATATGTGGCAGCACTGTTCAATATTTCTTGAAAACATTACCCACTGTAGTACGTGACGTGTGAATAAACTCCAACTCTGTATCAACAACACTGTTGTGTAACTTCAGTTACATACTTGTATGTGTGTAGATTAGAAAGAGGTAAGATAAAGGATCTGCAGTATTTTATGAGGTATTAATCGTACAAAGGTCAGTTTTATACAAGTAGAAGTGTGTATTTACCTGGTAGTAGGCTGTCAGTAATGGCTACGCCTCTCTCTTTGGACTGGTAGATCTCGGCAGACTGGCAACTTTAAAAGTAGCTCTCGGTTCAAAAAAGGTTGGGCACCCCTGCTATAAAGTATATTCATTACTCGTTATTCTCTACTAATAGTTAATTAAAGACTGTATATAATGACTATTTTGCACATCCCTTTCAAGATTTTCTAAGGTTTATTGACATATCATATAGGGCAGGCCTACACAACTACTGTATGGTGTAGTTCTGCACTGAATGAAAAACTTGGGTCACAGGTTCCTCAATAGTGCATTACAAGACATCTATCAATATGTGTGCATACCTGCAGCAATGTTAACTATGTTGAAGCACTTATTTTAACTGATATTATACATAATGTATTATACTCTTATAAGATGTATGTAGATATTTCATCTCCGGCCTTGTCAGGTATTGAATAATCAATAAATAAAGAACACAGAATTGGTGAATATAAAACACAGAATTTGTGTGATTATACTAAATGATTTTCAAATAAACACCACTGCATATTTAACTGTTACACATGCTGATGTAACGCAAATGTTCCAACTTGGGATCAATAAAGTATATCTTATCTTAAGCTGATATCGATCATCGTAGCCATCGGGCTACTGCCATATATGCAAAATGTGCCTCTGAACCTTGACAAGTGCATGTTTCAGGCTTATCAATTAATGTAATGTAATGTAATGTAATGTAATGTTATCAATTAACAACAGGAGGGGTCACAAACATAAGACCAGCTGTTAAATAAAGCTCTTCTGACCTTAGCTGGCATAAGTGTATATATATATTAATACTGCCCATTATGGGCACAAGCAATTTTCACCCATTTATTAATTATATGTTTTAAATGTGAGTGTTTCCTATCCCCTAAACCTCCAGGGATGTACACAGTTTAATACTGGCAACTTCTTATTATGGGAAATACGAAAACGTCTTTTAAAATTACAACTCCCAGTAGAGACGTGCCATAGAGAACATGTTGCGAAACACAATAGCCAGCATGTGTAGTTCTGGGAACGGGGTGGGGGGACGGGGACGCGGTGGACCCGTTCAAATCCAGTTTTGGACAGTCTGCCGTGGTTCCATCCCATTTCAAGTGCTGTTCGAGAATCGGCTTAACCCTCGGAGCACACTCTCCAATCACAGAGCTTGAGGACTATCACGGGTTTGTCAAACAGAGCACATGGGGTAGTCCAAACGATAGCTGGGGATTCTGGGTAGTGTAGTGTCTTCTGCCATCCTTTACTCAGAAAAATATTTGTTTCTCCGAATCGAAGGGGAAAAATACAAAAGCATTGCACACAATTTAAACCAATCAATGTTGTGTAATTAACAAGGATAATCTGGTGTTTTTTAGTCGATGAGTAGTGCAGATATCACTGTAAAATCAATCGACAGTAAGAGGAATACTTACTTCCGGGTGTACAATTCTCCGTTATCCAATGGGAATGGACACTCACATTGCCTTTAAGGGCAGCCGACATAAACGAATGCCGTGCTTCCATGAGCGTCAAATCCCGACGCAGATGGGAATACATTGCAATCAGTTGAAAGCTATTTGCGTCCCTTTATGACGCTGAAGGAGCCTCGGAGCGTCACAATTGGATGCCACGGACACTGACCAAACGTTGCTATTGGACGCTTAGGGAGTGAGAGTGTGTTGCCTCATTCTGTTTTCATTTACTCGTTCGTTATCTGACCAGCTTCAATCTTGTAGGCTTCTCACCTCGTTTCAGAATAGTTTCCCCCCACTTTCGTGCAAGACATCGGGGTACTGCTTTGCCCGGTCTTTAGCAGAAATATTCGTCGGTAAATGAGATGGATTAGATTTTTTCATCTTGGTGTTTTCTCTCTCGTGTGAGTTCCACACGTTCACTCTACGGTGTTGTTTACCTTCTGTGATGCGCGAGCTGATGACGTCGCATCATCATCATCATCATCACTTCATGTCAAGACGAGTTAACTTTTTTTTGCTCAACTTTGTGTGGAAAAATGCGGGGATTATGCGGCCTTTTGATAAATATGCGGCCTTTTAAAAATCTGCGCCATTTTGCTGATTATGCGGTAAATTCTGCGATCGCAGAATCGAGTTTTTCTGGAGGGTTTAATATATATATATAAATACGCCATTTTCCTGGAGGTGCAAATATCCTGGAGGTGCAAATATAAACAGCTAGCTAACGTAGCCAGGCAGAGCGCACTAGGTTTTTTTCTGAATTAACGACCGAATAAATCGCTGCATGTCTTCGGATTACATCTCTGGACTTGAGGGGTGTGCTCTAGGTCGTTACCAGCGTAAACTAGAGCTGTGTGGGTTGTCGGATTGCCCTTACAGACTACCTGCAGATGTATGGAAAAGCGACCCTCGAAAGTGGCCTTCGTCGATTTTGGCTGCATCTACGTCTAATTTCTGTAAACACCAGGTGAATACCCCACTTGTAACAATAATATTATCATGCCATTGCATATATGTGTTATTTTAGAGTTGACTAGATATTAAGGCAATAGACTATGATATTCAGTACAGGAAGCTTAGCAACACCTAGACGGTGTACGGCTAAACCCTTGGCCTGCTTGCACCTCGCGTAAAATGGCGGATACCGGAAGTACGGTGTCGCCCTCGGCCCAATACCCGTATATATATCCTTTATTTAACCAGGTAAAAGACTCATTGAGATTAAAATCTCTTTTCCAAGAGCGACCTGGCCAAGAAGGGCAGCATGTACAAAGTTACAACAGATAAAACACAGACATGACAGGCAGACAAATACAGCTGTAAAACACAAATACAATGGCACATTAGCCAGTCAATATGCGAAGTAAAACAAACTATTAAAATCATTAAAAACTGGCAAAATGTAAAACCATTTTAGGATATACGAGCACTCACATCTACCAATGGTGTCGTGTTCTCTGTCCTTTAAGATGGACCTGAATTCCCCAATAGTGATTACATCTGAGAGTTTCAGCTCCTTTTGTACATTGTTCCAAGCTGTGGGGGCAGCATATCTAAAAGCTGTCTCGTATGTGTGTGTGAAAGAATATAAATAAAAGGGTCGCGTTAGAAAACAATTCACTCACAGATTCATAATCATGAAGGTGGAATCTACTATATCGATAATAAAATGTATGGAGCCAGGGGTAGAAACATGTTTTTTTCTGCTGTAAAATTGGGCATTTTAACATGGGGGTCTATGGAAATTGCTCCTTTCTGCAGCCATCGCCTATCGGCCAATATATGAACTGCAGTGTGTGGCACTTCCGTATTGGCGTCCAGGCTCTACCCCACAGTTTGCCGCTTGGTCTGGAGGCATGCGTTGCACATTTTCATAAGCCATTGTTTTGCGGCTGGGAGTAGGTGAGTGATCAATTCGATTAGGATGTTGTCAGGACCCACTGCTGTTCCATAGTGCAAAGTCCTGCTTCAAGCTCTTCCAAGGTGAAGGGCTTGGTTGGTATTGACATGTTCTGTTGGTTACCTGGAATGAATGCGGATTGATGGTGTGGGTTCTAGTGGGCCTAGTAGTGCTTTTTCCATCCCCTCGCTATACTCGGCCCATTTTACCTTCTTGAGGTTGGAACGGCGTCGAAAGGGAACTTCCGACTTTGTTATAGCATGGTTGATCGTGACTGAGATCGGTCACGAAACACAGGTCAGGGTTGTATCCTCTTCTCCAGAGGCAGCTGTTGAAGGATTTGGGAAGTTTGGCATTGTGAATCAGATCTAGCTGCATGCATGTGTTTTCAATCCAGCTTTCGACTAGTTCACCATCACTGTTGGTAGAATCATAGCCCCACATTGTGTGGTGGGAGTTAAAATCCCCAATCACAACAGCATACTTCTTCGTTCACTTAGGTGGTAGGTCAGTGTGGGGATCTGTTGCTCTGCCTGCCACTGTTAGCACCCCACTAACAGAGGATGAACTTTTCCTCAAAAGCCTGCTTCCTTCTCTTCAAAGACTGCCAACGCAGCAGAAGAACTTCGTGAAGTTTGAAATTCATAAATTAATTTATGAAGCAAGCACAGTTGTGCTAAATTTGGAATTCGAATAGATTACCTGTTTATTGACAATCTTTGAAGGGAACAAACCAGGCTTTTTTAAATGTAATCTATAAATGTAGATTATAATTTTGTATTCAAATATCAAAATAAAACGTTGTTTAATGTTCCTTTATTCTTTCGCCATCACATACTTTTCTTTAGGTTTCTTTATGGTCATCACATAATTAATAACGTAATTAAGGTGATTACAGTTAGTGAAAGTTAGTTACTTTACAGTACTGTGCACTATTGTGCACAGTACTGTAAAGTAACTAACTTTTACTTGTAACAGAGTATACCTAGTAGCAGTCTGCTACATATAATCCTTTGTAGAAATATAAGGGACTGCATGTTTTCACAATTTCATTACATTTAAAGTCAAAATGCACTTCTATATATGCTTTGCCTTTAATCATAAAGTCATTTAAAAAGCAGAAAGTGGCACTACCTCACAAAACAATAATTCATGGATTTAACAGAAATAATTATATGAATAGGTGACCTAAATCTGGTATTGGGATAGAAATGTTGCTCAATAGTATGTGTGGGTGGCTCTTAAAAGAGCCTTTAATGTGTGCTGGTGCATTACACGTCGTCTTGCCATGGGACCGTTCCTTCTGCATTGAAGTATGATGTGAAGACCTCCCTAACTCTGATGGCCTCTCTTGCGGAGTTGTTGGCTGCAATTCTTCCTAGACCTGGCAGTGGATCAGCAACTGAGATGGCCCTCTGTGTGTTTGCCTGGGTTGTCCTGCACAAGAAGTTATGGAGAATACAGGTGGCCTTCACAAACCTCTCTGCAACTTCTGGCTGGACCTCAATTCGAAGCCTGTACATCCTCCACTGAGATGAAAGAATCCCGAAGGCATTCTCCACAACAAGCCGATTGAGACAGACTTCGTTGAAGATTCTGCGCTCTCTGGGAAGGTTGCGCCCAGGAAATGGCCTCATGAGGTTTTTCCTGAGAGGAAAGGCCTCACCTGCAACAAAGACATGTGGCAGTGGTCAACTCCTGGGAGTGGCAGGCCAGCAGGCAGTTGGAGGGAGTCAGATTTCAGGGCTTGACCAAAAGCAGAGTTGGCCAGAATGCCCCCACCACTAGTTCTTCTATAGCCCCCAACATCAATAACACGAAAAACAATACTGTGCATCTACAACTGCCAAAAGAATGTTCCTTTGTAATTCAAAAACTGGGATCCTGTGTTTTCTGGGGCTTTCACTTTGCCTCCGTTGCTCGATTTGAAAGTTGAGAAAAGTTCAACTTTTCAAGCGTTGATGGTAGCGCCAGCCAATCAATACCACTGCCACATGTCTTTGGTTGTTGGTCGCACGCCAGACACGCCCACAGGCAATCTTCAACGCCACGCTGCCATGTGTTCGTACCATCACTGTAGTACAGTGTCTGTTGTCAGCATTGCAATCCCCAATTTCATTTTCATGCTAATACTTTTGTAATTCTTTTAAGTAACATTTTGAATGCAGGACTTTTACTTGTCACTGAGTATTTTTGCACTCTGTTACTTCTACTTTTACTTCGGTACAAGATCTGAGTACTTCCACCTCTTGAACCAATATTGTAATTTTGATGAGATCGACAGAAACTAAACTTCCTTAATAGCTAATATTGCTCTGTGTCTGTTGGCTGTGCAGACAACTTTTTCCACGTATGCTGTAAAGACTTAATAAGGTATTTGATTCGAGGTCAGTGTGTGGATCCATTACCTTGCTCCTGTGAACTTGCACCTCTCTAGGAACCAGCTTACACTCCATAATTGGCCATTTCTGGTACTTAAACTGGTTCCCAAGCAAGTTGCCCTTGGACTGCTCATTCTTTCAAAAAGAGAATGGCGCTCAGCACTGTGTATTGAACATAGAAACATACTGAGCTAGCCCGCTAACGTTCACAGTTCTGTGCATGGCATTGGTATTTCCAATGGTATGTGTCAATTGCAATGGGATATTTTCCTCCCATCACTCTGGTTCTGTGCTGAGGCCTGTTCCTCTGTGCTGCTCTGTGTGGTGTAGTGTTAATAGCTTGCCGCAGGTCCATTATATCCTCTGTATGGACTGCTTTTATAACAGTTTCTCCTTTCATTCCGTTGCAGATGTTGGGCAGTTGTCAAAAATATTCCACAACATGTTTTTGTAAATCTTTTTGTATAATGAGGATCTATTATTTATCACTATAGTTTGTAAGAAAAATGCACAGAAAAGACGGTTTGTTTAAAAAAACAAAAACATTCCAAGTTTGAAAAGGTAGCATGCAACAAAATCATACTGCAGCCATATTTTCCAAACCTGCAACAAAAAGTAAAATAAAAATGCTGTTTTAATATATGACAGGCTGCAGGGATGCGTTTTATAAATAAGATGTGCTGTTTTAACCCTGCATTGTGTCTGACAGGCTGACATGAGCAGCGACAGAGCCATCAGGAGGGAAGAAGGAGAGAGGCTGGCCAGAGTGAGTGTTTCATTCATTCATTCACTCACACTGTTCCAACTCAGTGATGCTGACACCATGCTCCTCTGCTTCTCCAGGAGTACTCTGTTCCTTTCATGGAGACTAGTGCCAAGACAGGAGTGAACGTGGATCTGGCCTTCACTGCTGTGTCCAAGTATGAAACTCTTTACCTGCTCTATATCCAGTCTGAGAGAACTGAAGGAATTATTAGCTGCTACCTGTCTAACAATATACTAACACTGAAGGGGTTTAATATGATAAAACATTTTCATCCTGTAACGTACGTGCTTACAGATGATGAAATAATACCAACCATTCATGTCAATACTAATTTGTTCACCCATCATCATTAATATGTAAGAACATTGATATGTAAATGTTTGTTGAATGTTTCAGCCCATTTAGCAAACCATTTAATAAATAATGTATTACAATATAAATATTGGTAACATTCCATTGAGAAGTATTTAAAGAGAAATTCATTAATTTCCAGGCATGATTAGATACGAAAATGTCAACGTTAAATAATCTAACAAAAAATGTAATCAAATGTTAGAGCCAATCATTTATTTCTGAAAATGCCATTACAATATTAATCAAGTTGCAAGTTCACGGATGCTATAATGTTGTTTCGTTAAAGGTCCATCCTTTCCTAAAGGTCACCTATTATGGAAAATGTAGTTTTGTATGTCTTTTACACATAAATATGTGTGGAGACCATAGACCAGGGGTGGGCAATTATTTTTTCCATGGGGCCACATGAGAAACAAAAAATATTGTGGAGGGCCGGGCCAAAAGGCTGAACTCAATTCTGCATAATATTAATTGTATTTCTTTATAAAAAGCAGTAAATAGCATTGTTTTGACAAGCTGGTAAGAGTATATGTTATAGTTGAGCAATGAAAGAGTGAGGTTACCTTACAAAAAATGTAATTTATTCAATCAAATTTCCCAACACAATGGTAAACAAAATGTGAACGTTTTTCACCATTTCCGACCCATATTAGTGAACATTTTCAGTCACATTCACTACAAAACACATTTTGAGTTTCATATACTGTTGGAAAGTTGTGCAAAGGTTCTTAGCGTTCTTAAGACATCACAACATTGTCTTTGTGCTCCAAACATTCAGCAAGATACATCATATTGAACTGTCACTGAACATCACTGAACTGTGATTTTGAGAAAAAGGCTTCCACAGAAAGTGTCCCAGTTCACTGCTAGTTGGTACCTAACCACCTCATCTGGTGTTTTTAAGTTCTTTTTTCTTGTTCAGTGAGAGAAATCTCTGCTGGGCTTTAACGAGTCAGGTTGAATGTCTGAGGTGGAGATGTGAAGCACAGCTGACAGATGATCATCAATGAGAGAGGATCTATACTTGGATTTCATAAACTTCATCTTTGAAAAATGTTGTTCACATATGTAGGTAGAGCCAAAGAGAACCAACATCTTCTGAGCATGTCTCCTCATGTTTGGACAACACACTCTCACTCCCTAAGCGTCCAATAGCGACGTTTGGTCAGTGTCCATGGCGTCCAATTGTGACGCTCCTAGGCTCCTTCAGCGTCATAAAGGGACGCAAATAGCTTTCAACTGATTGCAATGTATTCCCATCTGCGTCGGGATTTGACGCTCATGGAAGCACGGCATTCGTTTATGCCGGCTGCCCTTAAAGGCAATGTGAGCATCCATTCCCATTGGATAACGGAGAATTTTACACCCGGAAGTAAGTACTCCTCTTACTGTCGATTGATTTTACAGTGATATCTGCACTACTCATCGACTAAAAAACACCAGATTATCCTTGTTAATTACACAAAATTGATTGGTTTAAATTGTGTGCAATGCTTTTGTATTTTTCCCCTTCGATTCGGAGAAACAAATATGTTTTCTGAGTAAAGGATGGCAGAAGACACTACACTACCCAGAATCCCCAGCTATCATTTGGCCTACACCATGTGCTCTGTTTGACAAACCCCGTTTTTTTCACCATTCATTCCGATGGCTGGCGTCTATGTCACGTGATCTTCAAATTTCTCCCTGCAGAAAAAGAAAACATGGCCGAAATTCGTTTTATCTGGGTGTAAAATGCCTATTTTAAAGTTAGTTTGGCCATTAAAATGCGTTTTGATGTCATTTGATGCGAGAAATATGAGTTGTTGTTTCAGATTATGTGTGCAGTGGATGTACATGATCTTTAGTTTGCTAGTTATTACGAAGATTACTTCAGGAAATCGCGACGTTTTCATTGTTACCAAGGTGGTTGCTAGGGACGCTGCTATCGATATTATTTCTGTTATGTTGTGTAACTGTTTAATGGTGTTATCTTTATTGCTACCCCTTCCCCGTCAATGTATAGTGTTGGTCCACAGCGCAAACATATTAGTTTAACAAAATCCGCATCTAAAGATACGTTATTTCCCCCCTGTGCAATTCCAGGCTCACATCTCAGAGCACATCGTCATTAACATATACCGGAAACAGACCAAAATAATAATAATACCTTATTCCGAGTGTGCTTGCTTTTCTCTTTGAAAGTCATCACATACCGGCATTGTAATACACGGTTCGGCTGCATTAAATATTACATATCTGCCGTAGTTCTGTATTTATAGAGCCCTGATGAGAAGACAAACATGAGGAACTGAAAAGGTGACGTGGATCATAAATATATCAGCCATTAAACAACATCTTACATTTCTTTCACACAATACGTCTCCTTGCAGTATCAACACTAATTCGGCTGACTTTTATATTTGATCCAATTGGTAGATAGGCTGTATTTACACCATAAAGGTGCACAGCTGATGTAAAGGGACACCTGGTGGGTAAAGCATGTTATTGAATTTCATTATTTTTATTATTAGATATTAATATGATCCCTATAAAGTATATTCATTACTCGTTATTCTCTACTAATTGTTAATTAAAGACTGTATGTAATGACTATTTTGCCCATCCCTTTCAAGATTTCAAGATTTTCTAAGGTTTATTGACATATCATATAGGCCTACACAACTGTGG
>RQJG01025783.1:0-10666 GCA_009756435.1 Chionodraco myersi | reverse complement strand
CTCCCCATCCACCTCCTCCCCATCCTCCACCTCCTCCTCACGGCTGCATTGCCCCTTGAGATATACCATTGCAGGATCGGGGTCTAACCGCCAAAGACTTAACATTTATCACATGACGTGTCAAGAAATGTTCTTTAAACAAAATGAAGTCTCTCCTGATGGAAACAGAAATGTGTTCATCAACAAAAAGTATATTCAAAAGTTCTTGTTTTATAGTTTCTTCAAATTCTACACAACAATTGTCCTTTCAAATAAATAACTTCCCAGTTGTTAATTGTTCAAATGTTTAAAAAGATAAGAACAGAAAGAGTGTCAACGGAAGAAAATTCAGATTTTTAAAACATAATTGTGATTTCATGAAATATATTTAATACAAATTACAGCAAAGTCTCTATCGCTTCCTCAACAAGCAGAAAGTGCTAATCGAGAACTTAAGTGTTAATATAGAATACAGAGTAATCATATAGAAGTTTCTAGAAAGAGCAGTTGAGGAATTAGAGTACGAACTAAATAAAATGACAAATTAAGAAAAGAAAATCCTGTAAGTCTTTATAATAACTTAGTATCTCAAAATAAAAATGGTTATTTTGCTAATATTAGTCTTTTTGACAAACGTAGTCTTTGTACACGTATGAAGTCCTTATTTTGTCATGTTCTGTTGTTCTGTCCTTCTTTTTGATATACTAAGTAACTGTTTTGGCATTAAGGTCATACATTTTGAAATCAAAGTCATTTATTCGACATACTTAACCATTACTTTGAGAAACTTAGTGGTTATTATCATTATTTTGACTTTGAAGGTGGGGTAGGTAAGTTTGAGAAACCGGCTCGAGATACACTTGTTATATTCCATGGAATGCTCTTAACATCCCGATAGCAATGAATATCTGAAGTGCTTTGACAACAAATCCATACAAAAATGTCATCTGTAGAAGCCGTGATACTGTAAAAAGTACAACCAATCCTATGACGGCCTACCTGCCTGTCAGCCTTCCATCGGGGCACACACTGATCTCGTGCCCTCATTGGTCATGTGCGCGTCCGTGTGTGTTGGAGGAGGGGCTCTGTGAGGAAGTGGCAGATTTTCTCCGGTTGTGTATTTTCAAATTCTAGCGATCTCGAGACGGTTTCTCAAACTTACCTACCCCACCTTTAAGTCATATTTCTGATTTCTTATGACACATAAGTCTGTATTTTGACACGATAATGCTGCGTTCACACCGGTCGCCATGCCATTTTTGGGGGCGGCGAGATGACATGAAAAGTCAATGCAGAGATGCGGACAGACGCGAATTCGCTCCGACGGCGAGCATGAAGCGCTTGATGCGAATGCCGCAGCGCGATTGAAGGGGGCTGCGATAAACGCTCGAGTTTAATTTGTTCAACTCCAGCGTCAAATTTGCGTGACGCGATCTCGCGGTAGCCAATCAGCGGTGAGGATCTCAGCCACTGACGTTGAACCAGAAAACCAACATAAGCCGTTAGCTGTTAGCACTCACAGCTCCTCAGATCTGTTCAGAAACTAGACTAAAGTGAAACCAGTCCAAACCACAGACTGCCTGTGTCATGGCGAATACAGTCGCTGCTTTATTTATGTCTGTAGGCCGTTGTTGTGAGTGTGGACGGTCGGAGCATACACTGCGTTAGCTTAGCCGATCTCCATTCAGAAAACACGCATTTTAAAAGGGTTTTTCGCCTGCCGTCTGTCTGCAGACTTGTCAAAGCATTAATTCATGGTTTTTACTAACCGGTATCAGTGTGTTGTTACTTCGGCATCATTTTGAAACGTGTATTACAATTAAATCACGGTCAAATATGTTCATGTTGTTGTAGTTGTAGCCTTGGGAGACCAGACGTCCCCGTTTTCCGGAAACTTTCCCCGGAAATGTCCCCGTTTTTTAATATGCGTTAAAAACACATAGTAACGTGAAATAAAACGTTTAATGTCAGGAAACACTGGGTACACAGACTGCGGTCAAGCCAGCCCCCACTTCGGAAAACACAGTCAAGCCAGCCCGCACGTTGTATTGCGGTGCGCGAATATCCTATGCATTACGGTAGAGGCCTGTAAAAACTGCCTTCAAAATAAAAGCGTTTACTCGGTCAAAAACAAATATACCTAAAAAACACACCAAACATATTCATATATACTGGAGCTTAAATTAAGAAATATGTCCTATATAATGTGATCAATAATAATTTAAACAAACTACGTATAGCTACCACATTATAACTGAGTGAATGTAAAATGTAAGGATACAGTTACGAAGACATATCTGACATTTCCACTGGGTGACTAATTCTATTGATGTTGACACCATCTCACAGCACTCCTAAAGTAACATTACTTCCTGAAGCACAATTTAAAATGTCTGCTGTTTAAAATCTCAGATTAGATCTATTGTCCATCTGTATTTAGATTATTATGTAATGGAAACCGTCCATAATGAAAGAGTCACTCGAAGTCGATCAAATACTTATTTCTTCAGGGTGATAGCAGGACACCCCATCTAGTCACTCAGAGAGAATCAGGACAATCCGATGTAGAATTTCAAAATAAAATACTTTTGAAATCTCATATATTAGCTATCATCCCTCTGTTTTTAGATAAGAATAAATAAAAAACTATCCAGTATCAAAGACTTATTTCACTCCTGGGTGATAGCAGGACACCCCATCTAGTCACTCAGAGAGAATCTGGACAATCTGATGTAGAGTTTCAAAATAAAAGACCTGAAGTCTCATATATGAGCTATCGTCCTTCTGTTTGTATCCAACAGTTCAAATGTTCGAATTACATTGAACCAGAATTGTCCCCCTTTTTTCTTTAACAGTGAAGAACATTGGATGTTGATGAGACTTTGACCGCAAAACTAAAAATGTCCCCGGTTTTAATTTTGAAAATCTGGTCACCTTATTGTAGCCCCCGAGCCAGCACGTCTTGTTTGAATGATGCGAGTAAACACAGCTGGCAGCCGCGGTGAAACTCGAGCGCTTAGAGCAGGGGTGTCAAACTGAATTTAATCTCGGGCCACATCAGCATCATGGTTACACTCAAAGGGCCAGTTTTATATATAAGACTATATACAAATAAATATATAAATATTTAATATATGTAAAATCGTTTATTATATAACATTATTTCCTCTGCATTGGATTATTATCGGATAGGTTAATCACTTCATAATTAACTACGTCTGAAAGCAGAAGTCTAGGGCAAACAATTGCAAGTCTCTTCAGTGAGAATGTCACAAAATGATTTAAAAAGAAAAGCCACATTCTGGAAAAACGAAACAAAAAAGTGAAATTCTGGAAAAAAAGTAACATTTTGAAAAAAGTCATATTTGAGATGCATTGTGGGACATGTAGTTTATGGGCAATGTGCTTCTGTAAAGCAGCATGTAACCGTATAATAAACATATTATATTCTTTGCTCTTGTGGGGCCGCATGAAATGAAGTCACGGGCCGGATTTGGCCCCCGGGCCTCGAGTTTGACACCCCTGGTTTAGAGCGATGCGAAACTTAGTGGTTATTGACATATTAAGTCATTATTTTGACATATTTTCAATTATAAATCATTATTTCTGACTCATAAGTCTTTATTTTGACATTACGAAATCATTTATTTTCAATATAAATCATTTATTCTACATTGCTTTGAGAAACTTAGTGGTTATTAACATTATTTTGACTTACTAAGTCATTATTCTGATTATTTTTGAGATACTAAGTCATTATTTTTGACCGATCTTCTGGTTAAAATGACTTGCAGGATGTTTCTGTCCCCATTATTTAAATGTTCCTGCATGTCCTAGGTCTTCATGTGTCCTTCCGGTCTTCACCTGTCCCTCAGGAAGGGCAGTTTGCTCTGCAGCGGGATCTTCTTCTTCAGGGTCAGCGTGGAGTTGACCTGCTCGGCCGTCAGCAGACCGTGCCACTGAGCGACCGGGCGCCGCGGGTTGGACAACATGTCGGCCCAGTGCCTCAGCTGGTTCCCCGACGCGTCGCAGCCGAGGAATATCTTCCCCATGGCGTCGTTACGGGTCATAGCGTCGTGATCCCACACCGAGATCACCAGGTGCACCCTCTGGAAACCACAGAAGAAGAGTTAGAGAGGCAGACTCAGTCAGGTCTGTCAAGTTCTTCTTATCTAGTACAAATAATGACTTGGGGTGACATTTGAATGACTTAGTATCTCAAATAATGACTTAGTATCTCAAATAATGACTTGGTATCTAAGTATCAGGGAGGTTGTGTCTCAGTAGATAGTGTGCTGGACTTCGAATCAGGGGACAGCAAGTTCGAGTCCCACTGCAGTCAGCATGTCGTTGTGTCCCTGAGACACTTCACCCCAAATTGCTCCTGTGGGGATTGTCCACAGTACTTAATGTATGTTAGTCGCTTTGGATAAAAGCGTCTAACTAATTAAATGTAATGTAGTATCTCCAAATAATGACTAAGTATCTAGAAAAAAGCCCAGATTTCCGAGATCACCAGGTTCACCCTCTGGAAACCAGAGATACAAAAAGAGTTAGAGAAAAAAACTCAGTCAGGGTTGTCAAGTTCTTCTAATCTAGTCAAAATATGACTTAAATAATGCTGGTATACATTAAAGGTCTCCTATTATACTTTTTAGGCATATATTTATCATATATTCTAGCCTCACCCCCCTCCATTTCAGCTGTTACTAAAGTGATGATTCTGGCCCTTTAAATGTAACCGAGCTGCTGCTGGCCACGGCCCCTGTGGAGCGTCCGCATGCAAGCAGTGATCTCTAAGAAGAGAAGGCTGTCGACTCAGCTAAACCATATCATGTTCCAAACCACATCAAGGATTATTTCTGAAACAGTATGGAGCTCAAACTCTTTCCTCTCAATCCTCACTGCTGATTGGCTAACACGAGAACATTCGCGTCTCGCTGCGTCTTTGAATTGACTATGTAATCGCTCCGTGCCCAAAAATCGCATCGCATTAGTTTGTCAAAACAATGACTAAGTATGTCAAAAATAATGAGGTAGTTTATTAAAACTTCTATAAACCTCTGAGTTGGATGTATAAAAGTCAGAATCAATATAGATTTATTTTATTTTAAAGTAAATTCAGATTGAATATAGTAAAACATTTTTAATTATAGTGTCCGTCCAAAAGAAACCCATTACTTATAGTGAAAACCACCCTTGAATGGTGGGATGGTAGACTAAAAGCTTTAGGAATCCACACTATAACATATAAGAAGTACCCTGTATCAAGATTGATGCAAAACAAGTGACCTTTGACCTTTTTAGAGAGGTTTAGCTATATTCAACTGCCGAGAGGAGAGGACGCTGGCGTGGTATGTTCGCCGCTTCTCCACCGCTACCCTACATTCAGTTCCTGTTTGAACATATTTGATCAGATTTTCCTTTATACATCGGTTAGTATAAATAAATAATATCTGTCAATATTGTAGTTTTCCGTTACCTATTTTTTTTTTCCTGCGTACAGGACCCTAGCTTGCTAGCCCGTTTGCTACCAGCCTACAGCCGTTGGCCGTCAACAATCTCGTCAACTCCCTGCCGTCAGCTGGCCACTAACATTGGACACCCTCGTCTCTGCACAACACAGCTACCAACAGTTTCTTAGCTGTCCCGGTGCGGAAAGCGCTAGTAGCCGTGACCGCTACCTCTACAGCAGTGCTTCTCAAAGTGTGGTCCGTGAGCGCCCCCTAGTGGTCCGTGAGTATATTGGTAACATTTCATATTTGAAATAAATAAATATATTTAAGTTTTCTGCACACTCACAGGAATATCTCCGCAATGGAGCGAGCGTAAGTTTCACATTCGATTGCATAGCCCAGCGCAACACCTTTGTCACACATGTCGCCACTTGTTTGTACCATTTTCAGGCGATTTGTAATCTGTTCTAGAAAAACGATGTGTTTTTTTATATTTGTGGAGTTAGGTAGTCCGCAAGTATTTTTTTATTGGTTAAGTGGTCCTTGGTATGAAGAAGTTTGAGAAACACTGCTCTACAGCTAGCCAACCTCCAGTCACCGGGTGGCTGCATGCTAACGCTAGCATTGGACCGTTCTCCTTCTTTTCGTCTCTGAGCCTTCATTCCACTGACTGAAACGTCGCTACTCACCCCGATCACCTGCCATGATGTGTGCTTTCCTGCTGTCTGACATTAATCCTCTCAAGAGGTTCGTTGTGAGCTGCATCCTTCCCGGCCGACATGACTCTGTCATACTCCATCGCGGAACTACTCCAGCTAAAGCACACATCCACTCCACCATGCCTGACGATGATCTCCGCCATCAGTGAGCATGGACTGCTACAACGATCCAAATACATTCACCGAAGCTCTGGACGAAAGTTTGTTTACTCCCGGTCCGGTCATTCCATCTCATCCATCTGGTCTGCTGCGCGCACTGACACACCCCCTCCATTTCATCATCACAACAACCAACACGTGCACTCTGCCTGCCTACGCCCCCTTCCCAAAGCACCCCAGCCTGTTCAAACCATAGACTGGTTCAAACTCAATCTCATCTTAAACTTGCTCTGTTTAACACCCGGTCTCTAAACAACAAGGGTCTCATTCTCAATGAATTAATCACTGACAATAATCTGGACTTTCTCTGTATCACAGAAACTTGACAAAAACCACAGGCATACTTCTCCCTCAACCAGACAACACCCCCAGGATACACATATATTGAAAAACCACGCCACCATGGGCAAGGAGGTGGAATTGCCACAATTCTAAGAAATAATATAAAAACAATTGCAATAAACATCCCTTGCCCCTCCTCATTTGAACACCTTGCATTTAAACTGTCTGGTCCAAAACCCCTGGTTACAGCAGTCATTTACCGTCCCCCCAAACCAAACCCTGCTTTCCCCTCGGATCTTGCTGAATTCCTCACATAACTTTGCTCTTTCTCTCCATCTGTATTATTACTTTGTGATTTCAATATTCATGTCGACTCAAACAACTCCAATACCGCTTCAGAACTCCTGGACATACTCAACTGTTTCAATATCACACAACATGTTGATTTTCCCACCCATGAAAAAGGTCACACACTGGACCTGATCTGCACCACTGGCATCGCCATCAGCAACCTGACCACCTATGATCTCACCATCTCCGATCACCTGGGCCTCATCATCCTAACCCCAACCCCCCTCATCAAGCAGAAGCGCACCATACAATTCCGGAATATCAAGTCCATACACCCCTCCTCCCTACTGGCTGACACCATCCCTGACTCCACCGTCACCCAGAATGTTTCCCCTACTGACCTGGTCAACACCTACAACAATGCTCTCTCCTCCTTTCTCAACCAACTCGCTCCAATAAAAACCAAGTATGTCTCTTTCACTCACTCGGCCCCCTGATACACCGATCATCTCCGTTGCCTCAAAACGAAAGGTCGCCAGCTCGAAAGACATGCTAAACGAACTGGTCTCACTATCCACAAAGACATTTATAGACTGCACCAACAGCAGTACAAAGATGCCCTCAACAGTGCACGTTCCTTCCACTACTCCTCTGTAATACAATCTGGCAGCAATAACCCAAAGTCCCTTTTTTCAACTATTAACAAGCTCCTCAACCCCATGGATAATATCTCCAACTCCTTCACCACCTCAAAGTGTGAATCCTTCCTCTCATTCCTCCAAAGCAAAATTGAAATAATACACAGCAACATAGCCAACTCCTCCGTCTCGTCCACCACCCATCCTTTTCCGGAACCTGCCTACCCTCCTCCTTCCAGGCACCCTTTTACAGCCTTCAGACAAATTACCTCACTGGACATAGTTGCCCAAGTCACCGGCATGAATACCTCAACTTCCATCCTGGACCCCATGCCCTCCACCCTTGTCAAGGCCTGCCTCCCCCAACTCACTCATCTTATCACCACAGTCATTAACTCCTCTCTGTCCACTGGACTTGTCCCCCCTGATCTGAAACTCGCTGCTGTCACTCCCATACTCAAAAAACCTGTTCTCAACCCTGATTCCCTCAATAACTACCGGCCCATCTCTAACCTCCCATTCCTGTCAAAAATTCTGGAGCGAACAGTTGCCTCCCAACTAAAATCCCATCTGGACTGCAATAACCTTCATGAACCTTTTCAATCTGGTTTCCGTACTCGCCAAGGCACAGAATCTGCCCTACTCAAGGTGACCAACGACATTCTCCTCTCTGCTGACTCTGGTTCCCTCTCAATTCTCATTCTCCTTGACCTAACAGCCGCATTTGACACGATCAACCATTCCATCCTCATCAACCGCCTCCAGTCTTCCATTGGCATTACCGGTACTGCCCTCTCCTGGTTTAAATCCTATCTCTCTGACAGACATCAATTCATCTCCATTAACAACTCCAAATCCCCCACAGCCCCCGTCAATCATGGCGTCCCTCAGGGTTCTGTACTTGGTCCCCTTCTGTTCATCATCTACATCCTCCCAATTGGACAAATCCTCCGTCAACACCAACTCCAGTTCCACTGTTCTGCTGATGACACACAGCTCTACCTCTCAACAAAATCCATTTCTCCACCCACACACTCCCAGCTCAGCACCTGCCTCACTGACATACACATTTGGATGCAAAACAATTTTCTAAAACTTAACTGTCACAAATCGAAACTTATAATCATTGGCCCAAACTCACTTACCCGCTCAACCCAAGATGTTTCTCTGACCATCGATGGCTCCATTGTCAACCCCTCCACTCACATCCGTAACCTTGGCATCTTCCTCATCCTCACTTTCCTCCCTCACGTCAACCAGGTCACAAAAACGCTTTCTTCCATTTAAAGACCATCGTCCGCATCAGACCCTCCCTCTCATCGACCGCTGCTGAAACTCTGATCCATGTCTTCATAACATCCCGACGGGATTACTGCAACAGCATACTTTTTGGATCACCAGCACTCAAACTAAAACAACTACTTCAATATGTCCACAACTCAGCTTGCTCACCTCCACCCGACCACCTCACCCCCATCCTCCACGACCTCCACCCGACCACATCACATCCCACGACCTCCAACCACATCACCCCCATCTCCACGACCTCCACCCGACCCACATCACCATCCTCCACGACCTCACCGACCACATCACCCCATCCTCCACGACCTCCACTGGCTCCCCATCAAACAACTTAAAAATTACTTTCACTTTCAAAGCCCTCAACAAACCTTGCCCCCCCCCCCTATCTTGACCTCATCCAACAACACGCCCCCCACACCCGTCGCCTCAGGTCTGCTGAAGCTAACCTACTGTCTGCAGGCCCATCAGGACAAAGCTCCGGACCTGGGGGACAGGGCCTTCACAGCCCCCCCCCCCCCCTCACTCTGGAACCCCCCTCCCCAGCCACGTCAGATCCGCCAACACTGTTAAAACAATATCTCAAAACTCGCTTTTTCACTCTTGCCTTCAACTCCTAATCCACTAACCCCTCGCCCTTATTCCTCCTAGCTTAGCACTTTCTACTTGTGTTGTTATTTTGTTTTACTTGCTTGTAAGCGCTTTGAGCACCAGGAAAAACGCTTTATAAATGGAATGTATTATTATTATTATTTGGGTGCATTTTCCATATCTCCGGCACCCCTTGGTCGATTTTGATGGTTGACATCTCTTTTTAACCGTGAGAGCCAATAGAATCGAAGGGAAGTTCCTAAATCCAACTACACGTTACCAAATAAGGAGTGATAGTGATGCGCACGCAGCTTGCCCAAACCGAAAGCTATGTTACGCTCTGAAAACTGAAAACTGATAAATATGAGGATGGATTATCAATAATCATTTCAAAGTGACACATTGGATTAACTTATGGATTAACCTTCAGCAGCGTTGTATCATTTTAATGCCATTGAACACAACTGTTGATCAGAAAATCAGCAAAGGTAAGACAATTTACCGATTTTGCTCCGTAAAGCTACGTCGTGTGATGTCTGGGTTTGCTTCCCCTGCCGCGAGGTTTGATCACACAGTGATGATACTAATACCTTCAGAATCTGTTTTAGATTTGAGCTTAAATCAAAATGATTAAGAAGTTTATATTTCCCATCTGTCGTCGCTCACCTGGATTTGTTCAAAAGTCACATCGAAGGTGAAGGACTCGTTGTAATACGGGTTCAGCGTTCTCTTCTTCATCGACGTCTTCCTCTTCCTCCACTTCCTCTTGTCCAGAGCCAGCTGCACCTTCACGTATGGGTCTGCAATAAACACAAAACATGATTAAACTCGAGCGTAAACAGTTTGAATGAACTGAAAATGTGTTCGAAAAGATAAATAAATTATAAAGCTTTACTTGTCCCGGGAGAGGCTGTAAGTACAAAGAACAACAGAGAACGCATTTATCTTTTTAAGTCAAGTTACTTTTGGATTCACACCTTCAATTAATCATTATTCGTTGTATTTTTAATTTGTTAACTGAGAGGCCTTGATGGGAGGGCTGACAGATTGCATTATTGTTTAGCCTGGTGACATGTAAATGTATTTAATATAATATAATAATAATAATAATCGTTAAATAATATATGTATTATTACAGCAGGTTAAGTATTTTAAAAATAGTATTAAAAAGAAATTAAATTGTTATTTATTTTAATTATTATTTATTTATCTGAAGTCCCTTCTCAAGTCCCCTCTCAAGTCCCTTCTC
>RQJG01025781.1:0-19433 GCA_009756435.1 Chionodraco myersi | reverse complement strand
AGACCCTCTGTCCTCAGACCTCTGTCCTTAGACCCTCACATCGTACAAGGAAACACTTCCAGAGAAACCCCACAGTTTAAGGGAACATGGGAGAAACCTCAGGGAGAGCAGCAGAGGAGGATCCTCTCCAGGACGGACAGACTGCAATAGATGCCGTGTGTGAATTGAAAAGATAATACAATCAGCATCCGTATTGGAAGTACACATCGCACATCTGCTCATTTATCCAAAAACAGGATTAGACCTTTAGTTGATGTCCAGGATATTTCTGGTAGAGAACTTTTAATGTCCTACTCTCTATCCGAGGAGCACGTTAGTTTTAATATACACTCAGCTGAGGATAATCAAGTCCGTCTTGTTACAAGTCGTGCAATAAATCCTTTGTTCCCAGACGTTCACAAAGTTCTCTTTGTAAAACTGTTAGAGAGCGGTTCTGCCTGTCCCCTTCCCACCCCGTGTCTTCACGATGCATCCCTGAACATCTGGCACAAACAGCAAGTAAGGAGCCATTACGGCTTCGTTTTGAGTAAACACAAGGTTTCCTTCTTTGGGTTATTGACTTCCAATATGTTGAGTCGTGTTTAAAGGGTTAACGGGATTTACTCCTCGATGCTTCTGCCAATACAGCCAGAGATTACAGAGCCGCATGCGAAGGGAAACGTAACGTTTGATTCTACAAAAACATCTTCTGCCTTTTCTTTGAAAGACCAGAGCCTTGTTACCTGACCTCTGGAGAGGAAACGTCTTTAAGAGAGCGACCACATACTGGCTTCTGGACACACCTGTACTCAGATCTAGCTTTTAAACGTGTTTTTAATGCATGCTTTTGTTATCTGGTCGTGTACTACCTTCTTCTAGCACCTTTCTAAAACCCTTCTTCTTTAACCCTCACCCTACTGCCAGGTATCTTTTCTTAAGTGATCAATATAGTTTTACCTTTACCTATATACCTTTTATAATACAAGACAACTATGGTATGCAGTGGAGTAGAAATATAAAGTCAGTCTGTGGCTGTAAGTATGGTTTTATTGTCTCGTGCTTTTTCATTAGTTTCTTTTTGTCCTATCGGTTTTGTCTAAATGTATTTATGCTGCTTTTTTATATATTTATTGATGTACAACACTTTGGTCAACTCTGTTGTTTTTAAATGTGCGATATAAATAAAGTTGGATTGGATTGGATAGAGTAGCAGCAAATGGAAATACTCAATTAAGTACAAATACCCCAAAATTGTACTCAGTTACATTCCACCACTGATTACTTCTACTGCATTTTGTGATGTGTCTTCTAATGTGTGTGTGTGTGTGTGTGTGTGTGTGTGTGGTGTGTGTGGTGTGTGTCGGTGTGTGTGTGTGTGTGTGTGTGTGGTGTGTGTGTTGTGTGCTGTGTGTGTGTGTATGTGTGTGTGTGAAGGGGGTCCTGGAGCAGATGGACCGGGGGGTGGTGGACCTCCAGGAGCTCCGCAGGAACCTGGAGCTCGCAGCCGCCATGTTGGATTCTGTCTACACCGACGAGACCAAGTAGGACGGATTGGATGAATGGATGAATTATTACATGGATGGACGGATGAATTATTACATGGATGGACGGATGGATGACTGACTGCTGTGTTCGTCCTCCAGGCGTCTGCTGGACACGGAGGACGAGCTCAGCGACTTCCAGGCGGAGTCTGTGCCCAGCGAGGTCCGTGATTGGCTGGCCTGCACCTTCACCAGGAAGATGGGCGTGGCCAAGCGTCGCCCCGAGGAGAAGCCGAGGTTCAGGAGCATCGTGCACGCAGTGCAGGCTGGGATATTCGTAGAAAGGTAAGAAAACGCAGGGTTTTAAAGTAACTCTAAAACACGAGTCATGGGGTTAGTGGATTCCACTTCAAAAGTAAATAAATAGTTTTTTACCTCAACTTATTTTAGTTAGTTTACAGCTCATTTTATAAGTCGGTCAAAAAAATGTAACTTACAAATGTAATGATTTGGTTGGTTCAACTTAATTTAGTTGTTAAAGGTGAAAGCTAAGGATGTTAGCATGCTGAGCTAATTGAGTTAATCAGATGGAACTCGGATTAACTTCATAATCGATTCAATTGGAAATACTTAAAAAGTAATTGTTACCTCAATTTATTTAAGTAGAGCCGGTCTTTTTTTATTTTTAAGTATATACACGAACTCACACATTCATGCATTCAAACACAACCTCACAAATAAAGATCTCTGAGCCAAATGATAGCCTCCGTGCAAAGAAAAAAACACATCCGCCGAAAGACGTGGGAACTTTTGTTGATCGACCGAAACAACAGCTTAAAAAAGTCAACAAAGAAATTCAATAGTTGCAAAAAAAAGGATTATTATGTATTTATTTCAACGAGGACCATGCACATACATTCACCGCAGAGAAGAGAAGAGATGAGCTGTGCCAGAGTTTAGCTGCAGCTCATCTGCAGTCCACAGATTTAATGTCTTCTTTTTTCAAGATATGGAAGAGAAATGTGAACTTTCCACGTACAGCCCATGTTTCAGACGTTAAGGAAACAAAGACTGGAGAAGCAGAGCAGGATTTCTACATGAATCATCTGAACCAAAGTAAACCCAGAGGAGAGTGTCTGCGCCGCCATCTGTGAGAGCAACACATCCAGCCTCCACAAGACTTCACACCTCTGCACACATATATATTACATGTTTGAAAATCTGGCCAAAAGAATATGTAAATGCCTGTTCCGTGCACTTTGAGTCTGGGTCTGTGATATGGGGTTCTTCCTTCTGCTAAACGAGAACATTTGAGACATTATTTCCTTCAGACTCTGTGGCATTCGCTTGTTTGTGTTATTCATGTTTTAATGTAAGCTCTATGGAGAAATGGAGAACACGTGGAGTTCGGGGGAATAGACTCTGCACACACCTGTTTCTAATATGATCAGGTTATTACATTAGTGGCAATCAGCCCGCACGATGTAGGTCTGCTACTCGTGTATGGTGCTTTAGTTGAAGCAGGACAAAAGGCTGAAGACATGTGAAGAAGTGAAAAGAGCTGGAAACCTTTAAAGCCCAGGTCGGCAACAGGTGGCCCGCGGCCCATTGGTGGCCCGCCCGCAAGAATATTTGGCCGGGACAATTATTTTGAGAATAAAAATAAAATATAATACAAATATTTTTTTTACAATATCGGGCCGACAGTCGCACACAGGCTCTACTGTCCCAATAGAGAATCTACCTACACCTGAAGAATGCTTATTGTACATGTATCCATGTTGAGAGTGACTGACACACAGCACAGTCTGGCAGCGGGTGCACTGACGCTGATGGTGGATCGATAGCAGGGCAGCGCGTGGGGCTGAAATAGCCAACATGCGGTTTAAAAAAAAGAACACCAGCTCACTAAATCATTCAAACGTAATGTTTTAGGATATCAAAACATTGACAACAAAATCGGAGAAGCCGCTTGATCATGGAGGGCGAGGGGTGGCGGTGCATATGCTGCCACCCCAAATGATATTGTTAACTTATAAAGCATTTGGGACCAATATGTCTGGCATGTCGCCCCGAGCCCCCCAGAGCTCGAGATGATCGGCGGCGGGCTTACTCATTGTTCCCCGGCTCAGAACCAGGGGCGCCGAAGCTGCGTTTAGTTTCTATCCCACAAATGGAATAAACTTCCAGAAAGCCTGAGGTCTTTTGAGTCGAGGCTAAAAACACTACTTTGTGCAGCTGCGTACCCAGAAGCCGTTTAACTTGTTTTAGCACTTACCGTATTTACAATGTCGTTTTTAAACTATTTTATATCTCATTAGCATTGTTTTTATGAAACTGTTATTCCATTATGTTTATGTGTTGTGTTCCTCTCTGTTCTACTATATGTGTTAATGATCATGTAAAGCACTTTGAATGTGCTGTATAAACACACGCACCTCACCTACTTACCTTACCCCAGCTGCCACGCCGTTGGCAGCTTTGTTTTGAAAGAAACGTGTTTGCTCATCGGACATGTATGAGAGAAACCCCTAATGTCCGAGTGCAAGGGAATGCAGCACAAGATGCGAGCCTTGTAACCCGGCCCTGGCGCGAGCGTGGCAAAGTGACTGACGGGACGGCGCAACACGAGAAGCAGTCTGTTGAAATACAGATAATGGCCCTGGCTTTTAACATGGGGCTGAAATGGGGCGAGAGAGGACGAGCCTCCCTTCGGGCAGGTCTAGCCAGAGGCTCTGGCCTTTGATTATGTTCAGGACCGCCATCTAGTGGCTCAGAAAGACATTGTCCCAAGGCCACACTTACTTGCCGACCCCTGGCCGAGACTAACACATATGTTTAGAGTGTGTTAAAAAAAAAGTGGAAAGGCAAGAAGGAAGTCATGAAGGAACCGATGAGTTGCATGTGGAAGCAGTAAGAAATGAACTTAGGAGGTAACGATATGGGAGGACACAAGGAGACATAGAGGAGGATAGAAGTCAAAAGAATAAGGAGGTATTGGAGGAAAGTGGTGAAAGAGGAAGAGTGGTGGAGAGTCAAATGAGCAGATAGAAAGGAAGGAGCAGGTAAGAAGAGGTTATTAGAGCACACGAGGAGGCACAGGAAGGAAAGGAAGCTGCGTGGTGCATTATAATGACAACATAATAAGACCTGTGGCCTTCAGAGCCAGTCCCTCTGAAACAGAACAGACTCTTTCAGACGGGCAGTTATTTTTATCTGCAGCAGAAACCTGAAAAACAATCATCAACTTCTTTGAAAATAACCATCAGAAAGCTTCCGGGCCGAGCTCTCCTCAGATGAGATTACGAGGAGAGACAGGAAGTGTAACGACGTTAGAGAGAGGGAGATCACGTGGGGGGGGGGGAGCAGGGACACACTATCAGCTGCTGAGGCTTAATGGCACATGAAATACAAAAAAGAAACTAAAACATTTAAATATCGTATATTTTTGCACCGGTCTCATAACACACGGTTACCATGGCGACCAACAGCCCATACTGGTCGCACAGTGGATGGGTTAGGGTGTGAGATCTGTGCATGATAATTCAACTGTGCATAATACGGCACTGTATATATTTGAATCTTTTAACCCTAGTGTGCACGCTTATATAAATATGTTTATTTGATGTGTAATACTACGATAATACTTCTTATGTCAAGTGTTCATATATGTTTTATTTATTTACACATTTATTTCCAGTCAAAAACCGTGCAACTGGTCCGAAACCCATTTAGTGTTCCAATTCAGATTCTCATCGATAACTGTGTGTGTGTCTGTGTGTGTGTGTGTGTGTGTGTGTGTGTGTGTGTGTGTGTGTGTGTGTGTATGTAATGTGTGTGTAGTGTGGGTGTGTGTGGTGTGTGTGTGTGAATGTGAGTGTGTAGTGGGTGTGTTGTGTGTGTGTGTGGTGTCTGTGTGTGTATGTGTGGTGTGTGGTGTGTGTGTGTGTGTGTGTATGTTATGTGTGTGTGGTGTGTTGTGTTGGGTTGTGTGTGTGGTGAATGTGTGTGTGTGTGTGTGTGTGTGTGCTGTGTGCGCGTGTCGTGTGTCTGTGTGTTGTATGTGTCTGTCTGTCTGTGTGTGTGTGTGGTGTTGTGTGTGTGTGTTGTCTGTCTGTCTGTCTGTCTTTCTGTCGCTGTCTGTGTGTCTGTCTGGTCCTGTCTGTCTGTACTGTCTGTCTGTCTGTCTGTCTGTCTGTCTGTCCTGTATGTCGGGTCCTGTCTGTCTGTCTGTCTGTCTGTTGTCTGTCTGTGTGTGTGTGTGTGTGTGGTAGTGGTGTGTGGTGTGTGTGTGTGTGTGTGTGTGTGTGTGTGTGTGTGTGTGTGTGTGTGTGTGTGTGTGTGTGTGTGTGTTGCAGTTAAAACAGGCCGGGTCCCCGTCCCCCCACCTACCCATCCACACGCCGGCTCTGACGGCTCTGAAGGTAAACACAAGTTACATATTCACTGTTTACTAAATATGTGTTTTCCTTTTCGTACCAGCTCCTTCTTTGTAGAGACGCTTTGATCTTTGTAGACACTTGAAAGGGAAGAGAGACGAAGACAAGAGACATAAATGAAGACTGGTTAAAAAAGTTGAAGGAAAATGTTGACGGGAAGTTAAGGAAGGAAGGTAGGAAGGAAGGAAGGAAGGAAGGAAGGAAGGAAAGAGGGCGTTCGAGGTGGAAATAAAAATGGAAGAGGTAGGAATAATACAAAAGAGATGAAGCGAAGAGTGAAGGAGTGAAGGAGGCAGAAAAGGACAAGTTGGAGACCAAATTAAGGATGAAAGGAGTTAGGAAAGGAGGAGAAAAGGGAGGAACGAAAGCTGGGAAGGTTGGACACCAAAAGGACGAGAAAGGGAAGGATATAAGGAGAGGAAACAAGGAAATGGAGGAGGAGGCAGAGAAGGAAGAATTGTAGAAGGATGAATAGGACGAAAGGAGGAGGTAGGAAAGTAGGAGGTAGGAAAGGAGGATGTAGGAAAGGAGGATGTAGGAATAATACAAAAGAGATACAGTGAAGAGTGAAGGAGAGAAGGACAAGTTGGACACCACAAAAAAGGGTGAATAGGAGGAAAGGAGGTAGGAAAGGAGGTGAAAAGGGAGGAAAGTAAGCTGGAAAGGACGAGAAAGGGAAGGATATAAGGAGAGGAACAAGGTAGTGAGATGGGTAAGGATGGTAGAGGTGGAGAGAGAAAGATGTCCTTTGATAATAAATGATGTTCCTGAACACATTACCCTCAGCAGCCATTGCTCCTTCCTCCTTCCTCCTTCCCTCCTTCCTCCTTCCTCCTTCCTCCTTCCTCCTTCCTCCTTCAGGAACAACAGGAACAGATTTGTGTGGAAACCGACGATTCTATAATCCATTTAGCTGAAAATGTTATTAGGACCTAATGAATAATAGATATGCCGTCTCCTCTTCTTCTGTTGAGCAATCCTTATAATGACGCTGCCCCCTGCTGGCAGAGAGGCTGCATTGCACCAAGGAGACATGCTGTGTTTCTGTGGTGTCTGCTCTTCTTTGTCTCTCCCTGGTGATCTCGCTGCTCTTTGAGCCCGTTTTTGCATCAAATTATGTTTTTTTGTACCTTTTTCTGGTCATTGTCCTCTTTTGGGTTTTAATGCAGCTCTTTTGGTTCATTCTAAGCTCTGCATGGCCTTTGTTGCAGCGATTTATCGTTGTTTCGCATCTCTTTTGGGTTATTTGGCATCTATTTAAGTTAACATGGAACTCGTTGTGGCCTTTTTTGCATATGTTTTTGGTTATTCTGCATCTCTGTTTGTCCATTTAGAGAACTTTGTGGACCTTTTTGCATCCGTTAATGGTTTTATAGCAGGGGTGTCAAACTCAAGGCCCGGGGGCCAAATACGGCCCGCGACTTCATTTTCTGTGGCCCCGCAAGAGCTAGCAAAGAATATAATACGTTTATTGTACGGTTACGTGCCGCTTTACAGAAGCAGGTTTGCCCATAAACTATATACAAACTAAATGTAAACTACATGTCCCACAATGCATCTCGTTTTGTGACATGCGCACTGAAGAGACTAGCAATTATTTGTCCTGGACTTCTGCTTTCAGATGTAGTTAATTACTAAGTTATTATAATATCCGATATAAATCCAATTCAGAGGCAATAATGTAATACATTACTTTATATATATATATATTTTATTTACCCTTTGAGTGCAACCTATATGCGAATGTGGCCCGGGATGAAATTGAGTTCGACACCCCTGTTTTATAGTATCTCTTATTGGTTGTTTAGCGTCTGTATAGTTGATTTTTAAACTTTTTTAATTTGATTTGTATTTGTTTGTGGTTGTGTTGCATCATTCTTTCACACTTCAGAGCCCTTTCAGCATTAGTTGTGCGTCTTATTTCGTATCTTGCAGCATTAAGTGAACCTTTCCGCTTGTCTTCCATTTCTCGTTGGTATTATTGTGCGTCTCTTTGCGGTCGTTTGCTCGACTTCCCAACGGCTAACGCTACGAGTTGTCATTCAGGAGTCAGTCCATGCCAACACCGATGAGACGCGTGCGGTGTAGGTGTTTCCGTCTCAAGCTACACGGGATTAAAATGTGAACGTCCCTGTTGTTTCGCAGGAGGTGGATCACTGGTCCTTTGACGTGTTCTCCTTCCACGAGGCGACCGGAGACCACGCTCTGAAGTTCCTGGTCTACGACCTTTTGAATCGCTATGACCTCATCAACAGGTTCAGGGTACACACACCTTCTTCTGCTAACACCTGGGGAGACACATGTAACTGTCTGCTTGCATATTTACCTGCATTCAGCTTCAGTGCGGACTGATACTATAACACCTGTACTCTGTGTACTCTCCGTGTACTCTGTGTAATACTCCATGTACTCCCTGTCCTCAGATCCCAGTGCAGGCTCTGGTTCAGTTCGTGGAGGCTCTGGAGAGCGGCTACAGTAAACACAGGAACCCGTATCACAACCTGACCCACGCTGCAGACGTTACTCAGACCGCCCACTGTCTGATGCTGCACACAGGACTGATGGTACACACACACACACACACACACACAGCGCACGCACGCACACGCACGTAGGCTAAGCAGTCTGCACCACAGAGATGTAGGCGATCCGGGCACGACAACAACAATCAACATCCTACGATACACACACACACAGTTGGAATGTCCTGAAGACTCGTGTTTATAAAATGGCACTGTTCTATTTCTAGGGTGATAGTCTGTGCATATGATATCATTCGTGTGTGTGTGTGGTGTGTGTGTGTGTGTGTGTGTGTGGTGTGTGTGTGTGTGTGTGTGTGTGTGTGTGTGCAGCACTGGCTCAGTGAGCTGGAGATCCTGGCGATGGTTTTCGCTGCAGCGATTCACGACTTTGAACACACCGGAACCACCAACAACTTCCACATCCACACCAGGCACTGGATAAAGCTCATGTTTAAATGGATATATTTATTTTAACTAACTAATATTTATATTGAAATTGGACGTTGTTCTTTATCTTATAAACCGTAAATATCTTTATTTCATTGTTAATATAACTATAATACTTCTTATGTTTGGTTTGAATATTTTTTATTTATTTACTATTTTATTTTCAGTAAAAAACAGCAACTGGTGCGAAAGCCATTTAGTATTCCAATTCAGATTCTGATTGATAACTACGTGTGTGTGTGTGTGTGTGTGTGTGGGTGTGGTGTGTGTGTGGCAGTCAGAGGTTGCGATCCTCTATAACGACCGCTCTATTCTGGAGAATCATCACGTGAGCGCCGCCTACAGACTGATGGCCGAGGACGACATGAACATCCTGGTGAACCTGAACAAGGACGACTGGAGGTACGTGTACACACACACACACACACACACACAACACCACACACCACACACACACAACACAACACACACACACACACAACACACACACACAACACACACCACACACACACACACACACACACACACACACACACACCACACAAACACACACACACACACACACACACACACCACACACGCACACACACACACACACACACACAGTTAACTTGTGATTGTCTGCAGGGAGCTCCGTGCTCTGGTGATAGAGATGGTGATGTCCACAGACATGTCGTGTCACTTCCAGCAGATCAAGACGATGAAGACGGCTCTGACGCAGACGCTCAGGTCAGTGAACCACTTCAAAGGTGTTATTGTCATATGCTCAAAGCTACAGTGGAGACATAGCAATGCAATTCTTCTGACCTGAGCTCCTCCAGCAATGCAACACATATAATACCATACAACATAATAAATAGTGCAAGAAGTCTGTATACATGTACATAGAATATGATATGTACAAGAACAGAATATTAAATTAAATACAAAATAAAGCAAAGATATCTTGTTATGACATTAGAGAGATGCTGAAAGGACCGGAGTGATCTTCACTTCATTCAGAATCCAAACACCTTTTTAAGGTAGATGATTTCTAATTCCCATTAGATCTGGCCCTCCGGTATATTGCACCTTCCCTCCATCCTGAGGGTCTCCTCCGCTCAGAGCCCACACATTGATGACCTTGCCCCCGAGATGAGAGGCCAAGTGTCTGAGCTAGCATCCCAGAGCAGCACCCTGAGCTCAATGGATGCTTCCTTCTGCTCTTTCTCTCACGACAACAGGGCATGTTTGGTTTCTCTTTGAGGGGAATAGTTTCTTGAAGCTGTTGTTGGCCTGTGGAGAAATGTACTCATAAGAACTGACTCTGAAAAGCTGCAGATAGAGCCGTGAGAAATGAATGCAGCTGATTATTTAATATGTAATGTAGTTTTTAGAGGCAATCATTGAAGCTTTGTTAGTCCCAGGTTTAATATGTGCAATGAGCTTTTCCAGAGTGCAGCATTTGACACTGTTGACCATCGCATCATGTGTCGGCGACTCCAGGAGGTGGCAATCGCTGGCAAGGCTCTGGACTGTTTCCACTCGTACCTCACAGGAAGACAGGAATATGTCCGTCTTGGAAAAAGCACCTCCGACATACACTGTGTCACCTCTGGTGTACCCCAAGGGTCAGTCCTTGGGCCACTGCTATTCTTAATTTACATGTTGCCCCTGGGACAAATACTGAGGAGCCATAACATCAGCTTCCACACATATGCTGATGACACACAGATGTATTTCCAAACTGCCCCGGATAGAGCTTTGTGAAGCACCTTGAGATAACGTTTGTCTCTGTGTGCTATATAAATCAAATGTATTATTATTATTATTTCAATAAGTTCTGCAATAAACATTGAACCAGTCCGGCCCTCCACTAGTACCCATTTATTTTTATTTTGGCCCACTGTGTATTTGAGTTTCACACCCCTGATGTAGAGGCACCTTTCAAAGCACCCAAGGACACCTAACAAGTCATAAAATATTCGAAGGAAAGGTTTAGGACGGTACAAACGGCCCGTAACAGCACATTATATTTATATTAAAAGTATTGTTATTATCTTAATCAGGCCCATTAAGACGTGATCAGTGCAGATTGCGCTGCAGACCACCAGTGGGAGGAAACATACGCTGCTCCAGACTCTGAGTCTCTGTCGGGATTCACAGGAATAATTCTGAAGCTGAGTCCGACCCCCCCCCCCCTGAGTCATGCCTGGATGGTATTTTATTTTGGGGAAGACACTGTCCCCATCCTGTCCACAGTGTTCTGCTTGTATTGTTAAAGTAGTGTACGCTGCACGCTGTGAGCAAAATACAAAATACACTTCCTTCATTTATAATTAGTTTCTGATTCATTAAACCCAAAACCTTTTAGGGCCGAATGAGAAGCTGTTGATCTTATTGCCCTGTCGGAAACATCAATAGTCATCTGTCAAATCCAGAGGACACTGAGAACATGAATAGCATCCATATGATATGCAATATGATGTTTCTAACGTGCAAACATTTAACATCAATATTTAAGATAACTTTGCGTGTGCAGAATATCTGTTGCATGATGTGCAATATTTCTTTGTGTTCTGGTTGTGTTGTTAAAGTAATGTACGCTGCACACTGCGACATAACAAGCTACCTTTAAGGCAGAATCACCCTTTTAAATAACCTCAAACAACAATATCAACAATTAACAACAACATCACATTTTAAAGTAAATGTTTGATGTTTTTCAGATGCAATATAACCTTTTCCCATAAATGTGCAGGTTACCTTCTTTTAACATGCACGTGCAAAAACATTTCTAAGATGCAGAATATCTTTTTCGAAATGCATGAAAAGCAATATTTCTTTTGATGTATTATTATTTTATTTATCGTCCATGTGCAATATTTAACTTTAAACATGCACGTGCTTTAAAACTCTTTAAAACGAATCTGCAATACACCTTTCTTTATCCAGGTGCAACACACATATTTAATCATTTTCAGTATTTGTTTTCTAACATCTGTTATGAACTTGGATACACAAGGACTCAGATGCACGACCCGGGAGCCAGAGATAAAGGATAAGTAATATACTTTATTTGCCAAAAGGATATGGAAAAAAGATAACGGCACTCTTAACGAGGCGACACAAAATAGGTTTCACTCAGGCACAAGAAACATCGCTCACAATGTGAGGAACAAACAGGAATAAGGCGTGTGACAAGATAAGCAAATGCTGATGCGCAGAGTTCTGGCATGAGGACAGGACGGACTGACAACACACAGAGGGAGACTGGGGAAGTTAAGCAGGAGATGACTGGGCACCGGTGAACACAATCAGGGGCGGGGCTGGCGCTGATGAGCGCGGGAGAAACACACAAGTCAAGGAACCTGGAATGAGACGCAACAAGTGAGTATCAAAACAAAACAGGAAGTGAAAGACAATACGAGACCAAACAACAACATGTGACTCAACACTTTTGACGGTACACAACAACATGTGCAATACTCCTTTTCCAATACTCTCTCCGTATGCAATATTACTTGATTCTCTCCTGACTTTACTTACATCTCATTATGTATTGAACTGCTTGTTTGTTTGTCCCTCAGTCTGGACAAAGTGAAGGTGTTGTCTCTGATGCTCCACGCTGCAGACATCAGTCACCCCGCTAAAGCCTGGCCGCTGCACTACCGCTGGACCCACAGCCTGATGGAGGAGTTCTTCAGACAGGTCACTATTATAAGATATTTAAGCAATAGCTCACGACAGGCCGTGGTATATGCTCATTATATCACAGCTAAGGGGCGTGGTTCGGCCCGACGCGAACAACGAACAAGAAAGCAGCGGAGAAGTAACGGGGCAGAAACCCTCCTTTTTACACAGCGGTCCAGACATAGACATCAGACGGCAACATATATTCAGGCAGTTTGCTTTTCAGCCCAACGGTATACTGTTTTTCTCAGACGCGGAGGGATACTGACTTGTTGTGAAAAGTAACTTACAATTCTACCCGTGGTATACGCTCAGTATATCACGGCTAAGAACCAATCAGATTGCTTGATTTGACTTGTCCGTTTTATAAATATAGATATATATGGACTGTACTTAAGTACACACTTGAGCTGCTTGTACTTTGCTAGAGTATTATAACGCTGCTCTCGAGTTGTACTGCACTTGGGAACTACACCAGGTTTTTCTTTTGATTTACAATATGTTGCCAATGATATAGCCTGTCCAGCTTTGTCTTTGAAATGACAGCATTTGCTTTGCTGTCACGTTCAAGCAGTAACACGTGGATGTAAATATCACACCATATTTATAATGTACTGTTTCTCACCAGGGAGATAAAGAGGTGGAGCTGGGCCTTCCCTTTTCTCCTCTCTGTGACCGCAAAGCCACCATGATCGCCCAATCACAGATCGGTAAGAAGATCGATAAGACAATAGGCTGTCAGTGTGTGGAAACTTTGAGACCCCTGCTGGTGGTCTGAAGAACTGAGGAGAGGAATGGGTTGGATGATCACCTTGTAAAAAGCAGAGGAACTAATGTTGAAATCTCCCTCGTCCCCGGCTTGAGCTTCAGCCTCAGGATCCATTTCTGATCCTCTCCAGAAGGGAAGGAGTCATCACATACAGAGCATCAGCTAGTTCCTGAGCAGTGTCCTTCACATGCTGATATCCAAGAGAGGGAGTCACACAGTCACAAGATGGAGGAATACCGGTTGTCGTGTACAAAATACTGAGTTTTTTTCTAAAAATGTTGGCTTTTTAAAAAAAATCCTAAAATGCTGACTTTTCTCAAAAATCTCACTTTTTCTGAATATTCAAAAATGTTAATAATCCCTGGTCCCCGGCTTGAGCTTCAATATCAAAATCCATGTGTCTGTGATCCTCTCCAGAATGGAAGGAGTCATCACATACAGAGACTAGTTCCTGAGCAGTGTCCTTCACATGTTGATATCCAGGAGAGGGAGTTACACAGTCACAAGATGGAGGAATAGAAAGCAGTATTCAATGTTTACTTCAGATTAGCTCCACGTCAGAAATGAGCATGCTTGATGTCTCTCTCCATAGAGGCTGAATCATCATGTTCATCACATAGCTATCATCTGCCTCAAACAGTCCTGATGCTCTTCCAGGTCATCTCACATCCTGTCATGTTCACAGCTACAGTTGGGATACCTTTGTTAGCATGCTACTCTCATGTTGGAAGAGGACTTTCAGTGTTTTCCAAACAGTTCTAATTTCCTTCTATCTTCTGTACCCTTCTCTCATGTTTCAGGTTTCATCGACTTCATCGTGGAGCCGACTTTCAGCGTTCTGATCGACACGACGGAGAAAGTGATTGGTCCTCTGATCGAAGAGGACAGGAAGGCAAGAGAGACGGGGACCAGGAGGTCGAGGTAATACAACGATTAACAAATACAAGTTAACACAGTTGTAGTACGAGAAGAACACTTTATCCACAAGTGTAACAGACGTAAGGTTGGGTATTGAAAACAGGATCTGCGCTGGAGCAGGTTTCCCCCTCAATGCTTGGACTGTAACAAAACTCTCATCATTGAATAATTCTTCCAAATAAAGAGCCACTAAACTTATCAGCCAATATACCAAGTACTGATCCGACATGAGTACACTTCTTTTTCCCAAATTGAAAAATCTAAAAAATCTCTGTTTTTAGAAGTGATTTAGATTTGTAATTGAAAGTTCCCATGACAGGAAAATAGATCATTTTTATCCTGTATGTATTGTGCTAGTCGTCACCTATATGCTATATTTGTTGAAATGTAAATTAAATATCAAGAAGTAAAAAGCTAAAGTTAAGGTTTAAGGCAGGGGTCGGCAACCTTTTTGATATGAAGTGCCATTCTAAGCTAAAGGCGGCTAATGCTGGGCTATAAAGGAACTACAGCACGGTCACATGACTTCACGTCACCACCGCTAAGCTAAAGGTGGCTAATGTTGGGCTATAAAGGAACTACAGCACGGTCACATGACTTCACGTCACCACCGCTAAGCTAAAGGTGGCTAATGTTGGGCTATAAAGGAACTACAGCACGGTCACATGACTTCACGTCACCACCGCTAAGCTAAAGGTGGCTAATGTTGGCTATAAAGAACTACAGCATCGGTCACATGACTTCACTCACCAGCGCTAAGCTAAAGGTGGCTAATGTTGGGCTATAAAGGAACTACAGCACGGTCACATGACTTCACGTCACCACCGCTAAGCTAAATGTGGCTAATGTTGGGCTATAAAGGAACTCATTTCTACACCTATCTATTTGTTCAAGACGAGTTAATTGCCTAATTCTATTGGACAGAATGTAGTCAATGTGACATTAACAACCTCCCCTGGTTCCCCATTGGTCCAGTCTCACAGGAAGTGGTTCCGTTACCGTGGAGGCAGTGCAGAGACACAGCAGCAGTCGCCATGGGAACAGCGATGACGGACAGCTGGACTTCTCTCTGACGGCCATCGACCTGCCGGCTATGAAGCAAAACCTGTCGGACGTGATCGGGAGCAACAAGGACCGCTGGAAAGAGCTGTCTGTGCACGGTACACACACACCACACACACACACACACACACACCACACACGCACACACACACCCACACCACACACACACACACACACACATGCACGCACACACACACACAGTGGTGGACAGTAACTACAATTTTTAGGTACTTTTCTGTACCACACTACATTAATCTGACATTATTATTGTACACAATTATCGACATATAATTGACCATGTATTATTTGTAGGTGAAGATCACATTTAGCACAAGTTATCCTGTATGTACTACTAACTAAAACAAGTGTTAATAAGGCTTATAATTAACATATAATTAACATTACGTTTTATTTGGAATTTATATGTATATTTGACCTTTTTAGAACTTTTTCATGCTAATATATCAGTACTTTTAATAAAGAAAACTTTAAACGCAGTATTTTTTTTTACATATCTTCGTCAGACAAACACTATAGGAAATCATGAGTTTGAATCTCTGTCTGTAAGTCATACCTGTATGCTGTCTAGCCATCATCTTTTAAAAATGCATCCCTGTTTCTCGACACGTAAAGGATCTCTGTATCCCCTGGTTTAGACGCTGGGCTTGAACACAGCTTGGCTATGTTTCATTACTGCAACAAGGTGTACATTGCTCACATCTGGGTGCCTGCTTTGATGTGTGACAGTCATTAGTCTAATTAGTGTTGACTTCCCGACTTCAGAGGTTAAACAGAAACATGTGGCTGATTTCTCATCATCAAACAATACCAAATGACTGTCAGCGCCCCCATTTGGTCCAGACAGAAATATTTCAACAACTATTGGATGGATTGCCAAGAAACTCTATGGAGATACTTCAGGGATAATCCTGCAGACCTTTCTCTGCTTCATGACTGCTTTGTGAGTGAAATCTCTTGACATTTAGTCGATGGATAGCTGTGACATTTGGTGGAGATTATCTACTTTAAGGATAAACTTTAATGACGTTAGTGATCCCTAACATTTCCTCTAGCACCATCGTCACATATGACCAAATACATGAGGAACTAATGACATTTTAAAAATTCACAACGTGTTTTTTAACTCAGTAAATTACATATAAATGTAAATGAAATGTTCTTAAACAAGTGTTCCTGTGTTTTGAACAGAGCTGGCCAGTAAGGAGAAGGCAGACAAAGAGGAAGAGCAGTCCAACGTCAACTCAGACGTTCCATCAAATGCCTCGCCCAGTCACAGTGTCCCTGATGGACAAACGACGGACCAATCACAGGAGGGCTCCCCGCCTGATGAAGAGAGGCAGGACGACACGCCTCCTGTCCACCTGACATACAACGGTACGAAAGGGACATCGTAAAATAACGTTTCCTAAAATGTGACTGTATTCAAAACCGCCTACTATACAAGTTGAGTGTGTCCAACAATACACACTCAACATTGTGACAGATATGAGTGTTTTCAAATACAGCCTCTCCATAGGGTGGTGCAGTGATTTCTTTTTTTTGCAGGCCAAATCTTAAGTTTGCATCCGCCCTTTGTAAAACGCCAACAGATTGTGTGATTTTAGATTATGTCAGAAAATAATATCTGTGTCAAACAAACGTTTATGATACTTACACGTTTTGTACAGCAGGATAATCTCCACATATTAACACCATTTATGGTTTCTGAAGTAAAAAGATAATGTTGGGCTATAATGGAACTACAGCTCGGTCACATGACTTCACGTCACCACCGCTAAGCTAAAGGCGGCTAATGTTGGGCTATAAAGGAACTACAGCACGGTCACAGTGACTTCACGTCGACCACCGCTAAGCTAAAGGCGGCTAATGTTGGGCTATAAAGAACTACAGCACGGTCACATGACTTCACGTCACCACCGCTAAGCTAAAGGAGGCTAATGTTGGGCTATAAAGGAACTACAGCACGGTCACATGACTTCACGTCACCACTGCTAAGCTAAAGGAGGCTAATGTTGGGCTATAAAGGAACTACAGCACGGTCACATGACTTCACGTCACCACCGCTAAGCTAAAGGTGGCTAATGTTGCGCAATAAAGGAACTACAGCACGGTCACATGACTTCACGTCACCACCGCTAAGCTAAAGCGGGGCTAATGCTGGGCTATAAAAAGAACTACAGCACGGTCCACATGACTTCACGTCACCACCGCTAAGCTAAAGGCGGCTAATGCTGGGCTATAAAAGAACTACAGCACGGTCACATGACTTCACATGGTCTTTACTGATGTACTTTATGTCTTTGATCACTTTCAAGTCTTCTTTAAGGCATCTAACAAACACATTTCATGTTTTTGTGGTTGCAGGGGCGGGGCTAGCGGAGGAGAAAGAGGACGAGGAGGAAGTGCCTGAAAAAGCCTGATGGCTTCACGTTGAAAATGGATATGTGTGTGTGGCGGATCACCTCAAGTGCGGTGCAGTGACGGCAAGAGTTTGGACTTGTGTGTTTTAAACACAGCAGTGACTCAGCGGCCCCGCAGTGGCCCCCTAAAGAAGGAGCTTATGTTTACAACCGACCATGAATAAAAAAATGCATTCAAAGTGACGACATTCATCAGATTAAAGCTTCTTAGCAGCTTCATGGTCCATTCACTGTGGTGAAAGTGTTTTATGGTTGTACTACTAGAGGCTCAGAGGAACAATGTCTGTGAAAGTGAAATGTCAATATTTGAATGTAAATAAAAACAGACGGGTTGAAAACCAAAGAGCGTCCAGTGGCTGTTCATGGCAGGTTAAATATTCATGGAGCTGTTGGGAAGAAGCCGGGCACAGCGACAGGTGTGTGTTTATAATCCTCTTATAATATGTTTAGAGAGTGAAGGGTGATTTCTGCTTTGATTTAATGCTCTATGCTCAAATTCCTGGCCACGTCCCAATAAGTGATGTCAAATAATAATAATCTATATTTCCTTTAGGATATAGGAGTTGTTGTTAGCTTTGGTCCAAACTGGAATATCTCAACGACATTGGATAGATTTCCATTAAGCTACCGTAATTCACAACACATTGACATACAGATGATCCGACAGTATTTTTTCCTCTCCTCTCGTTAAAAACAACAATATTGTTAGATAATCATGCTGACTTTCTGTGCTTTTATCCAATAAAATATGATTTTAAGAGATCAAGAATACGTTTTTTGGCTCAAATTGCCGCTGTTAGTTAGCTAGCTTGCAACTTTATCGTTTGTGTTGTAAATCATTACAGACTGCTCAATAAACCCTATACAAATTAACATTGGCTTATTTTGGGCACAAGTATAGTGGTACATAAATTATTTGTATAATGCAAGTTTCACCAAAGTAGCCGCTATCGCCAACGTTACGTATATGGTTACGTATATGGTTACGTATATGGTGGCTATCAACGTTATCAATAAGAGTAGCTATCCTTCCAGACCGCTCAATCTACCCTATCAAATTAATCGTGGCTTCTTTTCAACGGCAGTATAGCCTATCGTGGCACATTTATCAAACTGTGACAAAAATACACAATTATAACATATACAAATATAATATATTTATTTGTGTGGTGCTGTGTTCACTGAAGCAAATGCTATTGCTAGCGCCAAGATGACGGTCGTATTGCTTTTTGTCACACTTCTTATTTTTTTTAAAATAGCAAATATAAACAGGAGTAGGCAAATCGAGACACATGTCATTACCTGTACCTGTTGTGACATCACTGATGGGGGCGTGGCTAGATGTTTGAACCCACAGAGCAGCAGCAGTGAATCAGTGGATTTTACATTAAACTATTTTAAAGGACTTTTCTTTTTTCTACAACATGAGTCGTCTTGCTGTACTTTTGGCCAGTATACCCATAGGCCAGCATATTATACTCTCCACCATCTCTGTAGAAACCGGTAAAAAAACACAAGAATGTTCCTTTAAATTCCCACAATCTTAGTGTTTTTTATTTTTTTCTACTGACTGTGAAAATAGAACCACAACAGCTGAAACTCTTTAGATCCTCTGAGCACCGTGTTCGTTAATGCAATGTGTGTGTGTGTGTGTGTGTGTGTGTGTGTGTGTGTGTGTGTGTGTGTGTGTGTGTGTGTGTGTG
>RQJG01025776.1:0-10337 GCA_009756435.1 Chionodraco myersi | reverse complement strand
GGGAACTACCGAGGAGGGACTAGAGGAGGGACTAGAGGTGGGACTTGAGAAGGGAACTCGAGAGGGGACTTGAGACGGTCGGTTCGCCAACAGGACACGGGGAGCTGGCGTCGGCCGGTACGCCGACAGGACAGGGGGAGCTGGCGTCGGCCGGAGACGAGGGGCTGGAGTCGAAACCATGGCTGCTGGGGCCAGGAACTGAGGCTGGACACACCATGGCTGCTGGCGGCCCAGCGACTGAGGCTGGAACATGGCTGCTGGGGCTGACTGGGGCCGGAACCGTGGCTGCGGGGCCAGAACTTGGGGCGAAACCATGGCTGCTGGGCCTGTATGGAAGCGGAACCATGGTGCTGGGGCCAGCAATTGGGGGGTTGGAGAGCATGGCTGCTGGGGGCCGAAGCAAGATTGACCTCCAGACGGAAACCACGCGATGCGTGGTGGTGTCAATAATGGGACATTGGAGCAGGAGAGCCAGCAATGGCTGGGGTTAGCAGGCAGCGGGATAAGCACCACCTGCGAGGAAATCAACACAAAGTCCAGCCAGGGTAAGAATCTTTCACTAAGCCTGGCTCTCGCGTAGCATCTGGCCGCGCCCCTTGCCAGAGCTGCCTCTACGCTGCGAACCCGGACACCCCCCTCCATCCGATGAGAGCAGTTAGGACGCTTTTATTCCAAGGCTACTAAATAAAGCAAACTGGAACAAACTGAACCTCACCCATGAACAACGTCGCAGTACAAGCACGGAAGGCTTAACCAAGACTACGACAGAAAAACGAATCCTTAAATTGCACAACAGTGACTAATCAAACAGCACAAAGACAGGTGAGGAGGGAGGAGAAACACAGGGCACAGGTGAACACGAATCGGCCGTAATCAGGGAGGGAGACCAAGACAGAACAACAGGCAAAAACAGGAGGTGACCACTTTTCAAAATAAAACTGGAAACCGAAAGACAAGAAAAAGGAAAAAGACAAAACACAAACAAGCATAAGATCACGATCGTCGACGACAATATAGTTCGTCTTGTAGTGTCGTATTCAATTGAATACAGGTCAAAAAGGATTTGCAAATCATTGAAATCTGTTTTTATTTACAATTTACACAACATCCCAACTTCTTGGAAATTGGGGTTTGTACCTTTAGGGGTACGATGTCGGGTCACTGGGGCCTCAGAGGTTCAGCTGTGTACTCTTGGTCTAACCCTAACCCTAACCCTAACCCTACCATTTATAGGGATACAGAATTGGCCTATATACATAGGGTATATGATTTATTTATAATTTTACACAAAAGAAAAACAAGTCATTATAATTTTAAGAATGTATTTGATCCTTTCATAACAATTTACTTTAAAAAAACATTTTAAATGTATTTTTGAAAACAAAATATAATGTGTTAACTTTTTTTTCCAGACGCTTTTTATTTTTTAACATTGATATACACTTTTTCATTTTGAGGAACTTGTGTCTTACTGTCTATGGGCTGAGTACATTTAATTTGAAAATGATTTGTTTAAAGCACAATCTTTCTAAAGTCATGTATTGATCAAAATGTATTACATACACTCCTCCTAAACCTTCTGTTAAGGAGAAATGGTACATACTGTATGTGTGCCTTTTTTCTGCTTTGGAACAAATATTCGTCCTCAAAACGGTGCTACACTCTGGTGTAGTTAGGGTCCAATACGTATCCCGACGGAGAACATTAGTGTAACTTGTACCTTGGGGGACAGAACTGGACGCGTCTGTACCCATATTTGGTGTAGTTAGGGGTGGTGTGAGAGCTGTTGTTCTTCGTATATGTTAAATGTATTGGAAGCTGTTGTTTCTGGAGCTGGAGCTGGCTCCCCTGGTAATCCCTGCACAGCTCCTCTCTTGTTTCAAGGTTTCCTCCTGCTCCTCTTCTGCAGGCCCTGATGTTCGGGATTCAGTCAGTGCCACTGAACCATCTCTGATTCTCCATGTTTGCTCTGCTTTGCTCCCTGCTTGGCAAGAGAAAGATTAGGGGCTGGGGTCCTGGGGTGCGTCTCCCACCCTCTCTCCAGTCCTCACACCCTCCCTCTCCTCAGCCGTCCTCGGAGATTCGAATCCTTTTAGCTTCTTCCTCAGGTAAAATTGCCAAGGACCTTGTGAGCCCTGGGTTCCCCTGGAGGTAAAATCTATAATGGAGTTTTGATTTGAGCAAGAACAGCCTTGAAAATGGACTTCTTTAACCAGGTAGCTGCCTCGCAGAAGGTCAACAGAACTCCAGGTGGACACAACATGCCACAACTGTGTTAGAAAAAGGCAGAACAAAGGAACAGTTTTTCTCCAAAGAAAGTGACCTGTAGACACTGTTGGAAATAAAAAGTCGAACTGATGCAGTGCACACTGAATTATTCAGCAACTCTTACAATATGAGCGTCAGGTTAGACATAAATCTATGCTGTCAGAATAATCTCTTCTCTCCTCTCATGTCCGTCATGGATTTATGGATGTATGTGTCATAAAAAGACTCCAGATGCATGATATTACCAAGCAAGTTGATCAGTTTACATTTAATCAATATTGTTGTTTTTGCCGCCTGGACTCAAAGATAGAGGGCACCAGAGCCTCAGTTTTGAAGCGACTGCAGTCTAAATAAAGATCAGCACAAAGATGCTTTGTGAATGTACTGTTGTTTTTATGTTGTTGTTTTATTCTAACCCTGAGCCACAGAGGATTAGTGTTGGGGTTACAAATATTATTTTTGTGGATGAACTAGCTCTATAACACATCACATAATTTTTTTTACAATATGCGTATATATGTACTGTTAATATTTGTATTTATGTTTAGCTCATGTGCAATGCCATGTTTACATGCTGCTCTCACAAAGAAAAGCTAAATAAAAAGAACAATAATAATGTTTTTTTTTCTTTTATTGTGGATAATGAAAATGATTAGTAATAATACAAATACAGTTAATAAAAAAACAATATTCATAATTACTCATGTGTCTGTAGCTGTTGCAATACTATTATTGATGCTGTAATTCTAATTCCAGCAAACCTACTTTTAATTATTATTTGTGCACACATTTGAAAAGGTTCCGTTGAATATGAATCAAATTAACATACAGTAAGCTTCTTCACAACACCAGATGTTGCAGACTGCGAGACGAGCGACAGAGTCTCAGAATTAGACATTTCACACAAATATGCTTCATTACCACTTTATTGATGTACCCTCTGCTGACGTTCAATTATTCATCAGCCACTCAAAAAAAACTGTTTGCTCTGCCTCAATTTATGCTCCGTATCAAAACAGAAATCACATCCCTGCTGCAGCCATAATCTTAGTTAATCAGCATCATTTAATGCACTTAGCAGCAGTGTTTCAAATTCAAATGAAACACTTGTGCAAAAGCAATCGCCGTCTGCCCTAGTTCTCATCGATGGTGGGTTTGTCAAAATGATGCAATTGGTCATTACCTCACATCAGACGCCTCTGAGACATAATTCTGCCTGACAGTTGGATTCTAGCTTTGACAGCCTCAAACTTGTTGAGTTTTCTCTAAATACTTGCCATTGCAATGAGTTAAACATCCCCCGGAGGCAGCGCAGAGTTTTCCTTTTGAACAAACACCCGAGGGACGCCAAGCTGGGACTGCACGAGGAACCGGAGGTCTTACGGAGAGGGCTGTTTGGGTTTATCTAATGCTACAATGGGTAATTTCTTCTGCCACTGCAGAGGGAAGAGAAGAAAGGGCAATGGAAAGAGAGAAGGGAGTATGTTTATCTGGGCTTAATATCCCATGCTCAAGCAGAGTGGAGGATTTTTTTGTTGTACAGATCTCTTTTGTCAGATCCTACCTACCCATGGAAGACCCAGGGGCGCTCTAAGAACATACGCATCACCTAGATTTGCCTTCCAGCCCACTTCTCTCCAGCGGTTGCACCCTCTCCCCGCTGGCTTCTTTGTGTAGAAGAGACGAGTGAGCATTTTGGAAATCAAATCTCAGTTTGTCGGAGTAAAACTGGAGCAGACTTCAATTTGAATAGATTTATTGCTACATAATTGTTGCGAGCACATACATGCGCAGGAGCCTCTTCTTCTGCGCTTTGCCTGGCTGTGATACAAATATAGGGGGCTGGGTGGGAGCTGCTGTGGGAAATAATGCTGAATACTGTGTGTGTCCTCCAGAACCCATCTGTGTTCATATACAACTTAACTGTATTCTTACTTATATTCTGAGGTAAATATACATTCATCTTTAATACAGCTGCAGTTTTAATAAATGGGTTAATTGAAACACAACAAAGCAAAAACGCAAACAAACGACTTGTTTACTTTGCGTGACACAAATACCAATCTCCTTGGTGGAAGTACTTACTTTGATTGACCCACCTATTTTACCTCAGACCTTTTCAATTCCCAGGCATGGATTTAAAACAAATTCACGATATGTCAGAAACAAGCGCAATTCGGGAGAAAATAAGGCTGCGGCCCCACGAGGACGAATTCGGAATTCAGTCTCTCTCAGAACGTTGTTGACAATGCAGTTTCGTTGTATGGGACATTATTTTTTACCATACCTTTACTTTGAGATCAAGTCTTTCATTTTTATTGCATTATAGCAACTCCATTTGCAACATCAGGAGGACAATATGACCGTTTAGGAGAGGGATACACCATTGAGAATTATTTCATAATGGCCAACGCAATCCTTTACTAAGTAATCAAAACTAGCTAAATTATAATCAGAAATCAAATGAGCTTCATGCTTTCATCGTATGCACTGAAAACACTGAAATGTAGACGCTAATTAAAGGTATTATGCCAACAAATTGGTTGAAAGCAAACATAATAAATTTAACCCAATATTTGTATTCAAATGTAATATTATTGCTTTCAACTAACCTAATACAGTTATATGGAATCTTTTGACACAATACATTTAATTAGTGTCAACGTTTCTGTTTTCTCGGCGTGTTTATGTGTCCGTGAGCCAGAGGCCTGAGACCTGGACCTGGGAGGGTCTCTGAGGGCCGAGCCACTTTGCAGAGAGAGAGCAGGTACAGGAGTCATCATTGTCAGAAAGGAGTGCACAACACTGCTGGGACAAAGGAAGGTGATGGTGAAAACACGAGGTGAGGTGGAGATGGGGGGGGGGGTGGGAGGTTGAAGACGGTCCCAAAGCTCCCTGCCATAGATGACCAGAGTGTCCATCAGCGAGGTCTCACGGGTGACCACGGAAACAGCAGCGCTGGCAGAACTGAAAAACACCCATCCTGGGAAAGTGCTTTTTCTCCCGCCAGACACCCAGTGATGGATTGGGCCGGCCAGTGCACACAATGCATTTGTGAAAGAGAGACAGAGAGAGGGGTGGAGGGGGGGCAAGGTCTGTCAGAAAAACACTTCCACTTTACTCCTAGAATGCACTAAAATATTTAAGAGTTCAATATTTATTTCATTATTCCACACGTCGGATGTGAGAATGGACACACACACAAATGGAAGCTTACAACAAAATGTTTGAAGTCACACACTCTGCTGTGCTGGACTGAGTGTTGGAAGTAAAGACAAAGAAATGCCCCGATGAATATTTAATATACTTTCTATAGCAAAATCGGAAATTAACTACGATTAACACTTCGACAACTGAGGGCCTTGGAAAGTTGGGAATCGGTTTCCAGTTTGCCCGCGCTGAGGTTTCCCTCCTGAATGATGGAAATGCTTCAGCACCAACCACACCTGGCAACCTCAAGAGTCAACAGTATTGATTTAACCCGCCGCATCCTCTCAAATCCATCCCCATTTCCTTTGAAGGCGAAAATCATCCTTGATATCTGCCAATAGCTTACTTACTTAGGGATTTCTTCCTCTCCATCTAGGTTATATTAATTAATGCTTGTTTTTCTTAAATTAGCCCTCTGAGGAGCTATAACTCAAATTCCTGTATTTATGAAAGTAATAGGTTGGAGGAAAAAAATGCTAAACTGAAATAATTATGCGGCCCAACACTTTGCTTTGAGAATAAACTGCGAGAAACCTGATGAAATATAAATGTGCATTGGGTGCAAAGATAGTTAAATATTTACAATCCTGTGTTAGTCCACAACCCCAGTAAAGATGCTAGTCAACTGCAATAATTGCTTTACTGCAAAACTTTGCACTTGATTCATGGATTCACAGGGTGTTGTACAAGTTCACTGTGCTGTTGAAAATATAAATATATATATATTTGAAACTGCTTGTACATCCATGTATAGGTTCAATTTTTCTGCTTAATATAACCAGGCAGGTAGTTGCATCTTAAGCAGCAGTTAGGAAAGGCCACACTGCAGTACGATGTTGAGGGAGCCCCTGAGGGACTGATCTTATATCAGGAGACTGTATATTCCTACGCTAAAGAGGCGATTCAAACCCACCGACGCTTGAATTATTAAAGACACTGTATGTTTTTCAAAGCCTTGATTTAGCTCTTTTAAGGAGCGGGATATGTGCTGTGTTGGTAGTGTTGTGGCCAGAGGTTACGGATAGCAGGGAGGGAGGGAGGGAGGGAGAGTGGGGGCTATCAGAGGTTGGATTGTTTCTGTTTTCACCCCTCCCAACATCGGCCTCGTCTGCTAAAATGGCCTTTTACTTTCTAAGCATGCTTTTACTGCCTTTGAAGAGTTATTTTTGTTGATGAAAAGGATACGCCGCCTCGGTTAAAGCGAACCCCGGCTATTCACAAGGTTGTCTAATACTTTCCCCTCCGTTTGGCTTATAAATGTATCATCAGTAAAGTACTCTAGTGGTCTCATGCCGTAGAACAGGTTCCAAGCTAAGTGGCTGAGGTTGAGTGAGTGAACAGGGGATGGAGAGAGATAGACGGGAAAACACGGGGAAGGAAAGAAACGGTTTAGCGGTGGTTGATCCCATAACAGAGTGGAGGAGTGTGTACTCAAGGTTTTAAGACGCTAAAAGTCTGGAATTGGCTTTATCGATGACTCTCTTGATTCTGAGATACAGTACAGAGGCCTCACTTGTTAACAACTTGTATGTTAATGACTTGTATTAGAAGTGATCAATCTACTTTGGATGCAAGCGGTTCCCATCGCTTTGAAGTGAAGGCATTGATTGGTGAGAATATAACAGAATTAAACAATCGGTCCTCCTAAGTGCTGAATGGAGCGCTCGGATATAGTAAGCCTGCTCTGCTTTCTATTAATAGACTGTGAAACAACATGGCAGATGGAACACAGATCACCACGCTGACATTGTACTGTAATACACACTGAGAGGCTGGAAGCATTCGGACAACCAACATCACACCCAGAACCGTGGATTTGCTACAAGGTCAATGTTTGGAATTAAAACACTTGGTTCAGCGCAATCTTTCAGAACAATTACATTCCCATTCAACAAAACAGCAGCATTGTCAAAATCGTTTCAAGGGGAATTATTTTTCTCTCGGATTCAGTTTATATTGATGTATCAAATATACATTTACAATCAGAGGCTGTGAAGGGAGGAGGTTCTGGTGTATGGACTGCTTTACCCAGGTCAACATGTATTTAGATTTATGTTTTTAACTAAATTAACATTGAGGTTAGTTGCCTAAAAAACAGTATATTAACCTGTTAAGCCCTGAGCCTGTTTTTCAGGTCTCAGGCTTGATAATGACATGCCCAGAACAAATGACTATATCTTCACTTCTAAAACTGGTGAATTAATAATCTTTTTTCTCAAAGCAATGATACACCTGTGAGTTGGATGTAGAAAAGTCAGAATCAATATAGATGTTTTTATTTTAAAGTGAATTCAGATTGAACATAGTAAAAAAATGTAAATTATAGTTTCCGTCCAAAACCATTACTTATAGTGAAAACCACCCTTGAATGATGGGATAGTAGACAAAAAGCTTTAGGAATCCAAACTTTAACATATAATAAGTACCCTGTATCAAGATTGATGCAAAAAAAGTGACATTTGACCTTTTTAGAGAGGTTTAGAAAAAAAAACCCACCTCTGGGGTCATTTGGGTGTATTTACCGTATCTCTGGAACCCATCGGTCGATGTTGATGATTGACACCTCTTTTGAACCGTTAGAGCCAATATAATTGAGAGGGAAGTTCCTAAATCCATCTAAACATTACCATTGGTGAATGAGAGTGATGCGCAGCCAGCATGCCCAAAACTGGAAGCTGGGTTACAGCTCTCAAGGCGAACGCCTTGGGGTGTCGGTAAGAACACAGGAGTCTTGGTAGCGGTTAATACCTGTTACTGAATATATCAACACAACAGTCACAGTATTACAGCCTTGGAGCAGGTGTAGTGTATGTATATGTGTGTGGTCTATAAGAGAGAAATACAAAGGTACAAGTATAATTAGAATCTATTATTCCAATATATTATACAGTGAAAATATGCATAACTTTCACATTAATAGTACTAAATAACATATTCTACCAGGCTAATTGACTTCTCAAGGTTGTAATATAACCCTTCCACATACAAAGGAAATATACTGCACAGATAATTCCTTTAACTTACAGTAAAAAGGTTAATATGCCATCTAAACATTAGACATTGCCAACAGGGTCAAACATAACATTTCAGATGGAGAGAAGTACAGCTACGTAGTGCTAACATTAGCTTTGTTAGCTTAGCTCAACTTGTCGATAATAACCGGAGTTAGCAAACTCCGAAACAACTAATATGCCGTGAAAATAGACACTTTCGCGGGCCAGCGATTTTTATATAGCCCGGAATTTTGAAGTTGTTGACCAGGGTGGGTGGTAGTGGAGCACGCTCAGGTACTGCGGAGCGCATTAGCAGACTCTTCCCGCTAACGAAGGATCACTTCTAGGCTACTGTCCCGCAGCTCCTGCCTCTCTGTTGGACTCTGTCGCAGCGGGGCTACTGCTGTGCTGCGGAGCACATAAAGCAGACTCTTCACAACGAAGGATCACTTCTTCTTCAAGGCAGGGAAGGTTTCGCAGTACGCAGTCTACTGTCCCGCAGCTGCTGCCTCTCTGTTGGACTCCGGTACTGCACATTACTCACGAGACGTTGTAAAAAAAAGTGGGGGGCGAATGCACTAACCACTCCGCCAACACCACAGTCACCCCCGTCGTGCGGGCCGGATGAGAATGTCTGGCGGGCCGGATGTGGCCCGCGGACCGCCAGCTGGTGGTCATTGCTCTATGATAAGAACTCGCGAAGATATTAACAAGAACAGACATCAAAACATGTGGCGCTAGGTAGCTAAAAACGGCAAAATGGCTTACCTTGGTCGTTGTCTGGTCAAAAGTGGTCTTCAATGGCATTAAAACGATAAAAACGCTGCTGAAGTTTAATCCATAGGTTAATCCAATGTGTCTGTGTCCCTTTGAAATGATTTCTGATAATCCATAAGCAATATACCTACTTTTCCGTTTCCAGATGTCAGAGCGAGAGATGGGTTCGCTCTGGGCAAAACTGCATGCGCATAGCTCTCATTTCTCAATGGTAAGGTGTGTGTGTATGTGGAAATTCCCCTTCGATCATATTGGCTCTAACGGTGAAAAAGAGATGTCAATCACCAAAATCGACCATTGGGTTCCAGAGAAATTTCCATTTCCACCCAAATCACCTCAGAGGTGGAGTTATTTTTGCTAAGCCTCTCTAAAAAGGTCAAATATCACTTGTTTTGTATCAATCTTGATACAGGGTACTTATTATATGTTGTACTTTGGATTCCTAAAGCTTTTAGTCTACCTGACCATCATACAAGGGTAGTTTTGAATTAGAATTTTGAATTTTCTTTAAAATAAAAAACATGTATATTGATTCTGACTCTTCTACATCCAACTTAGAGGTTTATCATTACTTTGAAAAAAAGATTATTTATTGAACCCTTTTAGAAGGGAAGATATGGTCATTTGTTCTGGAAATGTCATATTTGAGCCTGAAACCTGAAAAACAGGCTCAGTGCTTACATTACATGTCACTTGTTAGACGCTTTTATCCAAAGCGATTTACATACTCAATGCAGTGGACAATCCCCACAGGAGCAATTTGGGGGGAAGTGTGTTGCCCAGGGACACAACGACATGCTGACTGCAGTGGGGTTTGAACCTGTGACCCCTGATCCCAACACCAAAGCTCTATCCACTGCGCCACACGCCTCCCGCTCCACGCTTAACAGGTTACATGTTAAGAAGCCCTGAGACACAGCGGGGGCACCGGGCTTAACAGGTTAACTGGGTTTGGGTTTGGCCTTGTTTTAATATGAAACATTAAACACATGTTTGAAAATTCGACCATAATCTGGAAGACCAAATATATAAATAATCAGTTTAGTTTGTATGGGAACATCATTTTGTAGTTTGGTTGGTTATAGTTAT
>RQJG01025775.1:0-14767 GCA_009756435.1 Chionodraco myersi | reverse complement strand
AGAGGAGCAGGAGGGAGAGGAGGGAGACAGGTGAGGCTGATTCAGGAGCACATACACACTCACAACTATAAATGAACCAAAAACAAATAAATAAACAAGTTTCAATGTTTTTTCATATTGGATATGGGATGTTATTGGTTATGGCCATGTTATTTTGATTTTATGATTATTTAAATGTATACAGTTATGTTTCATATGGGTGTAGTCTCTTTATTTACCCCTCAAAATGCACCAGATTGATGCATTTAAGTCCAACATTTAAAAAAACCAAATCTTACCGGGGGGGCATGCCCCCGGATCCCCCTATAGGATTTGAGGTCCACCCCCACTTAAAATATGTTCACATAGGTTCCTAAATAGATTTGCACATTTTTTTAAATAGTAACCCATGTCCATATGTTTATTTTTGGGTAGTAGATTTAGAGGGCTATCACTATGGGCAGCAATGCTGTAAAAATTGACAAATAAATCCAGCAAAATGGCACAAAAAACTAGTAGTGGCCTGGCTGGGTGTATAATTCCCGGCCTGACTTATTGTCCCAGTCCGGCCCTGAGTGAGTGAGTGAGTGAGTGAGTGAGTGAGTGAGTGAGTGAGTGAGTGGGGAGAAAATCTCTCCGCCCGGGATTCGCATGGGAGCCTGCCTGCAGACCTCCACTCTCAGGACAGTTCCGGTGCAGACCTCCACTCTCAGGACACCTCCACTGTCAGTACAGGAAGTGACGATTCTGACGGGGTTTTTTTCCGCCCACCGAAGGACTCATTTGATGGAAGTTTTCAAATCACAATGGAGACTCATCACGGAGGTGATGAGTCCGACCACCGTGCACTTTGGGTCGGCCTTGGTCAAGCCCTTTTGACCCCCCCCGCCTGGTTCTCGTAAAAGTGTTTCGCTCAAATGACACCATGGAGGAATGTAACGGGAGTTGACAGGGGACTCTGCCCTCCTCACGAGTGCCTATTTTCGGACACTTTTTTTCACTTTTCCCCGGTTTTATTATTTTTTTGGCTATTTCACCCGGTTTCTACCGGGGACATTGCCCGGTCTCGGGTGTCCCCCCACGGCCTGTGTCCAGCCACACTCATCCATATATTAACGGATTTTCACAATTTTTGTTGCATTTTTCTCCTCTCACTGATCGAATGGCAAACGCGACCCACTGTCGGAGGGCCTCCGCGCCGGCCGATATGAAGCGTGACCAAGACGCACCGTCCAGGGGTCCCGCAGCGGGGTGGAGGTTCCCAGCTGGAACCTCCCCACCTCCGCCACGGTGCACCCGGCAAACACGGTTGTTTCTCGAACCTTCCACTGTTGTCTAGCGGGTGTAACTAAAATACAAGATGTCGTATTTATATATATACATAAATAAATAAATATATCTATATAGATATATATAGATAATAAGTGTCAGTGCTATTTTATGTTGTATTAGCGTGCATTTCCTGTTCGGAAAGTGGTGCTGTACTGAGAGTAAACAATACAAGGTGTCACTATTTTTATATATATCTATATACTTTATGTATATAATAAGTGTCAGTACGATTTTATTTTGTATTTGCGTGCATTTCCTGTTCGGAAAGTGGCGCTGCGGCTTTACTGATAGTAACTACAATACAAGGTGTCTATATATATATATATATATCTATATATAGATATATATACATATGTATATAATAAGTGTCACGATCCGATTTTATTTTGTATTTGCGTGCATTCCTGTTTGGAAAGTGGCACTGTACTGATAGTGGTGATTTTATTTTGGAATTCTTAGCGTGCACTTCGTGTACTGACAGTGGAGGTGTCCTGAGAGTGGAGGTCTGCACCGGAACTGTCCTGAGAGTGGAGGTCTGCAGGCAGACCCCTCTCGGGATTCGCCCTCTCGTCCCGGGCGGAGAGATTTTCTCCCCGCGCCAGTCAGATCCGTGAAGACGAGCAGCCCGTCCCCGTGAGTGCCGGTGTTGTGTCAAATTATGCACCCCGATCATGAAATGCACCCCTTGTCACGGGAACGCGCATTTGTAAATGAAACGTTAAGACGAAAACTAAACGTCCAGGTTTTTTTAATGGTAATTTACAGACTGAGTCGCTTAGTGGTCGCTCATATAGTCTTGATTCTTGTGGTTAAACTTTTCGCTCCGTATTTTGATGGTAGTGGTGTCGAATCCTGGATTTTTCATTCATTCGTCACTTCTTTGACGTTCCCACAGAACTAAACTGCATTCTCAATTACGTTTAGCTAGACACGTATTTTCTCCCACGTTACGTTCATTATCAACGTCTCTTAAATATGATTATTTTATACATATCTTTGCCATTTATTGTCTTGCATATTTGTCGTATAATAAACACAATATATGTTTACAAATGTTACATAGTCTTTGTCAGCATATTTTTGCCACGTTATGCACACCTTGCTATCATACAAAATAAAAGTCTCACATTCATGAAACTTGCTCCATTCATTGGTGCTACAGCCATACCCTGAAAAATGCTTGATATAAAATTGCAAGAAAGAGTGTTTGTTTGTTTGGGAATTCCCAGAGCTCACCTGGTGCACGCTTGATTAAAGCATGGGCCAGCAAAATACACAAAAAAGGCATGACATCAAATGTCCTGGCTTTTAAACAAACATTAATCCTACGTTGGTTTCTGTGGCTTCTACACAATGAATGCTCCAACTATCATGCACACAGGAACACGTTGTCATAGGACAGTCTATCTAGCCAATCGTAGTGTGTGGGTAGGCAGCCTCAGTTCCTTAAAGTACAATAGCACAGTGCTAGAGGTAAGGTATGGTGTAAGTAGTTTTACAGCAGGTAATTGTTGGGGGGATAGCTGGATGTCTCGGTTATGGTATGTTCCACTGACACCGCGGGGGAGGCGAGAGGATCCATCGACTTGACGAGCACCTATTTGTTAGAAGCTGGCTCACAATTACAATAAAACGTGAGGAAGTTCAAACAAAAGCTGCGAAAAAGTAATTCATTTCAAACAAACACTCTAGCTTGCTTTGGGTGTGTCTTGTTTTATAATCTAAATTAATATATATCCATATAAATAATGCCAACCAAGGCTGTGACCCATATAGCGCAGTTTAGGTTGCTATAAAACACATTTTAAGAAAAGCTGAACATAACTGTTGTGTCTTAAATTATAATAAATGAACATGGGTGCGTCGATGTCATTTCTAAACTAGATTTAATCTCGCACAGGATCGAACCAGCTGTGACCTTAACCTTTCATTTGATTTAAAAAAGCTCCGTCACTGCATCTTGCACGGATGCAATGCTATCGCAGTGATATCTGTCTGCTTAATTTTACACACCTCAAATCCCTTCTGTGGTAGTTCAGAAAGAAGTGTCAGTGTGATGGCCACAGCCACACAGGGTAAACCATACACTGCATCCTCATCGTCAGTAGTTTTGCTTTAGTGCAGCTACAATAAAACATGCCAATTAACACCACACATTTGCTCTAGATCAGGGGTGTCAAACTCAAGTTCATCGCGGGCCACATCAGCATTATGGTTGCACTCAAAGGGCCGGTTGTAACTTTAAGACTATATAAATATACATATATAAATATATCATATATATAAAATAATGTATTATATTACATCATTGCCTCTGCATTGGATTATCATCGGATAGGGTAATAACTTCATAATTAACTACGTCTGAAAGCAGAAGTCTAGGGCAAATAATTGCAAGTCTTTTCAGTGAAAATGTCCCAAAATTATTTAAAAAGAAAAGCCAAATTCTGGAGAAAAAAGAAATAGAAGTGACATTTTGAAATAAAAATCTAATTCTGAGAAAAAGGAATTCTATGAAAAAATGTATATTTTGAAGAAAAAAAGGCAAATTCTGAGAAAAAAGTCATATTTGAGATGCATTGTGGGACATGTAGTTTATGGGCAACGTGCTTCTGTAGCATGTAACCGTATAATAAACATATTATATTCTTTGCAAGCTCTTGTGGGGCCACATCAAATGAAGTCGCGGGCCGAATGTGGCCCCCGGGCCTTGAGTTTGACACCCCTGCTCTAGATGGTAAACTCTTTATTTGATTGTAATCTGACATTGCTTCAAACATTTTAGCACAGCTAATACACAAGTATTTGTTTGTATTAATTACATTCTTTGTCTCTTGAGTTGCCATGTCCATTGGGGGAGGTTACTTCCTGGTTCAGCAAAGGGCGTGGCCGAGCGCTGAGGGCTCATAAATACTGCGAGGAGCCAATTGGGACAGATTGGGACAAACCACCTGCTTCCAAGTCAAAGGGGGGATTTGGGTTTTGTCAGTGTCCTGTGTGTGATGTGACTGTTACTTATCCCTTGGGTTCAACTTGGTTTGGCCAAGCCACTATATAGGTTCCTTGGGTTTTCATAGGAGGTCCGTTTGTTGAGTTAACACCTGTTATGTTTCTTTGAGGTCTTTTCTGTTGACCTCTTTTATAGGCCTTGCTATTATATGATGTTTTGGGTAAATAAAAACCCTAGTTTATTTAAACCACTCCTGTGTCCTGTTGTCTTGGTCCCTGACACACAGGTTGACATGTGTCAGGTTGATCGACTCACAATGTAAAACAATACCAGTGTTGATGTTAGCACAGGTAACATCATCTCAATCAATAAAGGTGTGGTGACATGTCGCTATCTCATGTTTGGAATGTCGCTGCTTGCACAGCCTTTTTAGCAACTAGTGTATTAGACATCCAGAGGAAATACTACTGTGTGTGTACCTCCTTTCCTCATGCACACTTGATTTGAACTGCAAGAGCAGGTCTAGTTATTAGCACATGTAAAAAGTACTTCTTTTTTGATTTCCTCAAAACACTTAACACAATTCACACATCCACACTACAAGTGCAGAACACCTCATATATCCTGCACCATGAAGCACTGCAATCAAAACTACACAAGCCTTTACCAAAATTAAACTGTTCCACTTGGCGCACACTTCATTCATATTACCAGATGTGTGTTTCCCCAACAACACACTTCTGTGCTCGATCAAAAGCCTGTTCTTCTTCTGCTGGCTGGGTTCTGCGTGCAAATAGGGATTGTCCACAGAAATATGTGCAGAAACATAAATAGACAGTTACAAGAAACCATTTTATTTGTCTCCACAACTAAGCAGTATTGTGTACAACCCATACAGTTACAGTTGTGTGAACCACATATGCCCTCTATCGAATACTGTGAATGGAAAAGAAAACCTAGCGTAAGAAATGCACAGATCTTTTTTTCTCCAATACACTGACTCGGTTTGGCCACAGCACCTCATCGACATCAGACACGACATCTTCCCTTCTTGACTGCCGTATCCAGCCCTGAGCAGCCCCCACACACACACCCTCACATGCCTGTTCCACTGCCTGCAGAAGAGGCATGCACCCTCGAGGCTAATGGTACACCTTCCATCTCCATGGAGACTCTCTCTCTCATCGTCAACCCATGGTCCATGAACTGGTTACCTAACCTTGCCATGCTTTCTTCACACACAGATATCTTTAAAAGAAGCAAAAACAAGGTATGCTTTTCATACCTTGACAGACCTTGATGCTCTTTTTACATTTAACATTTAATTTATATTTCAAAGGTTAATTATATTTGATGTGAAACACAAGGTGCCATGCTGTTAACGTTCATTATCAGCCTTTGAAACTGAAACAATGTTGGGAGAACAAATACATAATAAAAAAAGACTTATTGCCTGAATTGATTAATATGAGTCGACTAGACACATCTTTAGTTGAGGGCAGCATTACTAAAAGGCAGTGGCGAACCGTGTCTATCACAACTGGACCTTCTGTAGACACACCCCCCGCCGCCCCTCCCCCCCGGCGCCCCGCCCCCCCCCGCAGCTTATATAATGTCCGTCTTTTCACTGAATTGTCGTCTTGAAAGGGTACTCACAACAATTCCGCAACAACTTCATCTCCACCTGTTGCACTTTTCATTTCAACGTTAAAAACAATAAAACGGCTTCGTCGCATTCATAGATCCTCTGTCTGGAGCCAGTTAACTAGCGGGCCTTCTAGAACACCCTGGAACCGAGGGGAACTCTGAAAGAACACGCCCACTGGCTACACATCAATATCTGATTGGTTGATCAAACTGTCAGTCCAAACGTGCGCTCTCATTCAGTGCAACGGCCAGGGCCTTCGATCGAGGATGTAGAATACCTTGGTTGAAGGACACGATCTGAATGGTTGCTTTCTTTTCGAACACAAACCCACTGAAATGCGTAGTGCGCGGTCCGAGAAGGACAAACAAATCAACGTAACACTGTGATATTACAGATCACCAACACAGATACGATTCTCATTTATTCATTTGATATACAAATTAGTTTTATCTGAGTGTTCCAGGGTATTCTCTGAATACCTTGAAGGCCCTGACGGTTCGCCACTGCTAAAAGGTCACTGCATCCTAACAGGGAGTTCAGGATTAGGTTATACTTTAAAGGTCCCGTGTCGTGGCCATCTCTACTGATCATAGTTCCATCGTTGAGGTCTATGAGAATACATTCACATCGTTCAATGTTCCAAACTCACATTGGTTTCTCACAGCATCTCTGTAAAGTGTATTCACTCTCTGTCCTACACGCCTTGTTGGAGCTCCTGCCCCCCCCCCCCCGCCCCCCCCCCCCCCCGCCCCCCCCCCCCCCCCCTCCCCCCCCCCCCCCTCCCTATGAGCCCACTGTGCTCTGATTGGTCAGCTCGCCCACTCTGTTCTGATGAGTCCACCACCGTTACAGCTGATCATCAGTGATTATGTGTTACAATGTTGTTTGTTAGCAACCAGGAAATGACACCAGTGATGACAAACGGATGAGAATGCTGCGTGGGGTCTGGGAGCCGTGTTGGCGGGACGTTGCGAGGCGTTCTGGGGCAACAGACGGGTCTTCTCTGTGTTGGAGTTGTACTCGCTACAGGGTGCACTCTGAGGGTTTGTGACTCTGCAGACTGTTCAGAAAAACCTTCATAACACAAGGGGACGGGTGATAACCAGAAGAGCATGACATGGGACCTTTAAAATAAAAAGCCCTAGGATGTAACTCTATCGTCACATAAAGCTCAAGTTGAAGTTTGTTTTTCAAAATAAAATCCCCAAAAAACAAGAAGCCAGACACTGCTATCATTACCAACACAGCGCTGGCAACATTAGCAATATGAACACACCAAGTGTTACAGTAAACATTTCTCGATGGAAAATGTTCTAGTGATTATTCCACTTGTTAATTTGTAATTGGATGATAGGATGGGGTCGTGGTGTTGGGGAGTGGGGGGTAGTCTCGCATTTTGCCATATGACACAGACACAGACCAACAAGGCGTATACATATACAAGCATCACTGTGGTGGGTATGTATATGAATTCCTGAATCCACCTTATATTCTGATCTACCACAGATAGTAAACACGTATCTTCACTCAGGTGTATTTCCACAGGCCCTTAAACAATGCAGTCATTAAACCACTCTTAATAAAGAACGATCTAGACGCCTCGTTAATAGACGATTATAGGCCCATATCAAACCTGATAACAACTTTTTTAAACAGCTAATTCACTTTTGGGAACCAAACCAACACCACAGCACTGACTCTGCTCTTGTTGAGGTCTTTAATGACATCAACTTAAAAACAAGGCAGTGTCAGAATCTCAGTCTTAGTATTATTAGTCTCACCGCCGACTCTGTTGACCACAACATATTACTAGAAGATGAAGAGTACGTTCAGCGACAGGCGCATCCCTCCTCGGCACAGCACTAAGCGCCTCGGTCCTTTGTGCCTCTAGCCATCAGGCTGCACAACCAAGCCCTGCAACCCATCAATAACCTGCACTGAACATTGATCATATTTGCACTGTTTGCACATACAACGTATACTCTCTGTTACCTGCACCCTAAATGTATATATTGTATATTTAACATCTGTTCTTCTCACATATCTGTATATATGTACATTCACTGGATCATTGCTTAACTCCCGTTATTTGTTATTTCTATTAACGCTGTTAATACATGTTTGTTCTCATTTGATTTGTTTGAAGTATTTGTATTCCTTCGTATATTCTATGTGTAATATCTGTGTTTCATCAAAGTCTGTTGCTGCTGTTGAGAACTTCATAGTATGAAGTAAATACTTAAAACGAAAGTTAGTTATAATCAAATATAATCAATTATATTCTTGTATAACCCACAATGAAAATGCTTCATATTTTAGGTTTTTCTATATTTACAGCATAAACAAAACAAAGTGGTTTGTTTAGTTGAGTGTAAGACCTATAATGATTTATGCCCTACTCTCTGATAAGAGAGTGGGCAGGTTCTTTCCTCTCCTCTCACTGCAGGGAGGGGGGCTCCAGACTTAAGCAGAAACACATTGAGGCCTCAAAAAGGTGGTTATGTCATAGTCATAGAATATGTCTAGTCATGTTTTGTTTTACACAAACTTGGGAAGGTGTGTCTTATGCCAGCGCCAATAGAATATGTTGGTTGGGTATAGAGGAGGTGTTTGTGGGTTTTCTATCCGGTTTTTTGAGCATAAAAAGACTGGCTTTTTTGGATTTCGTCGGGGAGAGGGGGGGTAACCCCTGGTATACTCTCTCCCGGTAAGCTCTGTCCTTCGGAGCTGGGTTAGACGGCTCTCGGTAAGGTTTTATACATGATTTGGGTTTTATGCTGGAAAGTTAATAGAACAATCTAGAATACATGATTTTATGCTGGAAAGTTGCTATAACAATCTGGAATACATGATCTGGGTTTTATACATGATTTGGGTTTTATGCTGGAAAGTTAATAGAACAATCTAGAATACATGATTTTATGCTGGAAAGTTGCTATAACAATCTGGAATACATGATCTGGGTTTTATACATGATTTGGGTTTTATGCTGGAAAGTTGCTATAACAATCTGGAATACATGATTTTATGCTGGAAAGTTGCTATAACAATCTGGAATACATGATTTGGGCTTTTGAATGAATATGAATTAAGGTTTTAGATAAAAAATATATAACCCCATTTTGATATGTTTTGTATGATTATAATGTGTTAAAAGGTAAAGACTCTGTACTGGTTTGAACCTATTATTTTTTCTTCAAATAAACTGATCTCACCTTTTGGATTGGGACAATAAAAGGGAAAATCTGTGCTCTCCTCTCCTGCTTCAAAGGTAAGATTGCACCCTGCCACACACACATGTTTAGGTAGGAACACACCCCATTTACTGATAACAAAATCCTTCGGGATCGCTTAAACAGATTAAAAAGAGTTGTCTGAATTAAAACAGCAGTTAATTGAACCTGGTTCTTCGGGGAGTTAATAGAGGTGAGATCTTGATGACGTTTGGTGGATCTGAGCCAAGCAGTAAACTTACATAGACTCAGTAACTTCGGTCGGGTCAATTAGTGAGGTCAGAGTAATTTACCGGAATAAATTAATCGGGGCCGCACCTAGAACTCTAAACATGGCGCCCAACGTGGGGCTCTGTGAAAAGTAATATTTTTACAGAGTCAAAATACAAGAACCAAACGACCTAGTGAAAAAAGTCGATGAGTACAAATCAGCGAAATACAGGCTGAAAGTCTTGTTAAAATACCTACCCGACTCCTAGAATATATATTTTAACTTAAAGTGTTGTAATTTAAGTGATACTATTGCACCGGACTGAGGGTTATATTATATCGGATATTGCTGTCTGTTAAAGAAGCTAAAGTAGGTTCTTATTCCCCTAGCCAGATTGAGAAGCCCCTGTGGTCCCTTTAATCACAGGTTTGGTGGCTAGTAGTGAAGTCAGCCGTAGGAGCACTGCTCAGTATCTGTCCAAATTGCTTTGAAACTTATAGGTAGGACTTATCAGAGCTGCGGTTTGAACTTTTGCGTTAAAACATAACGTGGGGAAGAGTTAATGGGAGATTTAATAAAGATAAACATAGGTCTAAAAAGGTACCTATGCTGTTGAAACAACTCGAAGCTCGATACATAACACTCTTAAACTGAGGTGTCCGCATGCACTAGCTGAATCCAGAAGAGAACCTAGAACCAAGTGACGGTATAGTCGGACTGATCCTCCGGTGTGAGTAAAAGCCTAGAAACTTGCATGTGTATAAAAGAGTGAACGAAAACCCTTGAATAAAATAAAAAATAAAATAAAAAGAATGGCTCATGAGGTTAAAACGCAATTTAATGACTCAGAGCCAACCACACAGGGAGGGATACACAGAAGCAACATCCGGAGCTTCTGCTCGCCCTGGTCAGCTTAGCCCAGACCCACGGGCGTACCGCGACCTAAAATACTTTCCTGTCAGACTACCGTTTGGACAGAGAGCCACAAGCAGGTGGTATAATGTCTGAGACCCTACCTCCAGCCTACAGGGATAAAAGCTAGAAAAAGTCATTTATGAGTATCTACTAATCCTAGAAGAAAACACATTGTTAGACATGATATTCAGGGGAAAGGAATGTTGGAAATAATAAATGTCAATTATTGAAAATCTTAAACTAGTCAACAAACCATGTTAGTGAACCCTGCAAATAGGAAGCTAAAACATGCAGGAGGAATAGCAGCAGCTCTGGCAAAGAGAATAGGTCCTAGCATGAAAGCTGATAATATGATCAGGACTATTAAACTGTCAGAAGGCAAGGTGGGGATCAGATGACCCACAAATACTGGTTGTTTTGCATGTACTTTGAAGAGAAAACCTAAGTGGGAACTATCAGCAGATATCAAACCCCAAAAATATCTTCAAAACTAATATGAGGAAGTTTTTTGCGAAGCTAAAGCTCAAATACTTTACCAAAATCAACTAAACTATTTTGCTCATGCTTACACTTTTGGAAAAAAATAAATAAATAAATCTCCCCCTTTCTCTGCTCCCGAGGTGCTGCAGAAAAACCCAGCACGCGGGGTCAGATACAGGCGTGACCTCTAGAGGGGAAGAAAATCTGAACAGACCACGGAGCGACCCATTAAAAGTTTTATGGCCTCAGCACAGAGAGGAAGATGGAGATAAGAAACTCTCCCAAAGCACACCCCCACCCAGCACAAGGGGAATAGTGTTCCTCTCACCAAAGAACAAATCAACTCTTGACCAAGTCAGATCTAAAATAGACATAGCTCCAGTTGTTAAGAAAAGAGGGAGATTCAAAAAATTATCTTAACACCAGAACAAAAATATCAATATCAAAAAACTGAGAGAATAAGAATGGAAAATGGCAGAAGATGATGTCAGATCCAGATGTGGAGTTTAGGACCACAGGTAGTAAGCCACAAAGGGAAACATTGAAACCCTTAAAGAAAACCGCTGCTCCAAAGGTAACACTGTTTACAGAGGGGAGTTTGCGAAAAGGTGACCAAGCAGCCACTTGGGCCTTTATAATGAAAACTAATTCAGGTGAAGTACTTTGCAAGCAAAAGGGTGCAATACCAGGTACAGCACAAACTGCTGAGGCAAAGGCCATTTGTTGAGGAACTTCTTTTTGCTAAACAACGTAAAATAACACACATCCGTATTGTTACTGATTATTGTTACAAAGCGGGTAAAGAAGAGCTTAATAACTGGGAACAAAGGCAGTTGACCAATGTGAAAGGTGAAGCACTTACACATGCCCTTCAAGTGAGGGTCTTATTGCAGAGTTAAAGGCAGGCATGTACCTGGAGTGGAATCATGTCCGTAGTCATACAGATAAGATCAAATTAGACTATCAGGGTAATAGAGAAGTTTTACCTTGCTTAAGCTGGGGAAGAGTTAACCACCTGACTTCCATATTCCCTAGAATATGGAAAAAAGGGTAGAAGCATTCACGTACCCCCTGAAGAAGCTCCTCAGGTTGTGCGTGAACTACACAGCAGTTTAGGCCATGTGTAGGGCCTATTTCGGATGAGAAAATATTGTCTCCACAAAAAAAAAAAAAAATTTAAATTAAAATTCCTCATACCGAAACTGCGAATGCACCTACAACACACACTGTTGATTCTATCAGTCTCACATCACATGACATGTTTTGCACACACCCGTGGCAGTTAATGTGCTTTCTTCCACAGGAGAGGATGGCTTTTTGTGGGATCTTCCCGCAAGAATTTAGATTTTGTCTTGGTAAATTCGGTGCCAAGGGATATTTTATAGAGCAAAAGAGGGAATTTAAGTCTGAGTAACAAGTAATAGCTCAAAATGCAAATGATTTAGCAGTAGAACTGTTAGAATCTTTAGTATTATGCAAAGAAAGATGGCAAGAGGAAACTCTGTCTATTAGCATATGGATCATTGGAGCTTGAATGGAGAATACCTCAGTTTCAAAGAGGAAATGGGAAATAACCTTTGTATTATTTTTCTCATTGTTTTTTAATTTTACACTATTAGTTTTCTTTTCAGTTATTTTAATTGTTATATGCCTACACCCTACAAGTACAACAGTATTCATTTAAATTAGATTTTTTTTTAGCACATCTTCCTCCTTCTTTTTTGCTGGTTTTCACACAGCATGAAGGTGCAGGGCTGTCAGGTCGTTAAACTGATAAGAGTAAGTTATGGCCCAGTGCTTGAGAAAACCCTTGGGGAAGTTTTTTAAACTGAAAACAACTTTTTATGAATCAGAGAAATGATTTAAACTTGATCTTAGCTATATTGTTGAGATTAATACCACAGCAATCTACCAAGAGGATTTGAACCTCCCTAGCGGGACAACTTCAGTCACAGTGCCTCAAGTGAAGCCAAGTCCTGGACCCAGGAAACCTGTGCAGCATGAAGCCAGCGGCTGAGTCACCTGTACCCCTGCCAGTGGAAGATGATGTTTCTTCCAGCTCTGAGGGACAGGCTGCATCTCTACCCGCTGAGCCACTCCAATCGCAGTGGATTTCCCAAAAAGGGACGACTACCTGATAACTACATGGTCAGACATCAGACGCCAGGTAGCAGCAGCCCTACCTACCCCTGACACTGGTCCACTTCACTACGTGGGTCCACGTCAGCCACTGCAAGGTCGTAGTCACAGGCCAGGAGAGACGGTAGAAACAGACGACAACAAGTGACGTGCCAAGTCACCACCAGCACCACACTCACACTGCACACACAGGATGCCATGAGCGAGGGCCAGCTAAGCTGTTTCATATGCCTCTGGTTCCTCGTTTGTGCTATCATTGTGTGGGGCCTCATTGACCTTGTCACAAAGTCATGAGCGATTATTGACGAGGTCTAAAAAATCCATAACAACTGTCGGCCGAGTTATCTGGCTTTCGTTTGGAGGTGTCATCCAGGGAGGAACCTCAACCCCTCCATGGTCAGGGTCAAGGATTTACATCAGATAACAACAGATACCGTAGGCCCCCCGCTCCTGCAAGTGTCAGGCCGAGTGGGGGTGCGTACAAATCTATGATCATCATGACTCTTTTTACTCGGGTGCCTGACCTGTGATGACGAGAACATTACAGTGAGGTACTATGTTTTCGGCGTTCTCCACACCAGGATCAACTGAGGTCGTCCTGATTACACATGCTGAAGAACTTTTCATGATATTGATGCTTGAAGTTTTACGGATGTAATATGTATGTGTTTTTACGATTTTATCTGTTGCTGTTTGATAACTTTGCGTTTTAAAAAGAGGGTGTTGAGAACTTCATAGTATGAAGTAAATACTTAAAACGACAGTTAATTATAAATCATATATGATCAATCATATTCTTGTATGAACCCATAATGAGAATGCTTCTTGATGGTTTTTGAATATGTATGTATGCTTACAATTTTAGTTGTTGCTGTTTGATAACTTTGCGTTTTAAAAGGAGGGTGTTGAGAGCTTCTTAGTATGTTGAATACTTAAAACGAAAGTTAGTTATAATCAAATATACTTTTACGATTGTATATGTTGCTATTTTTATAACTTTGCGTTTTGAAAAGTGGGTGTTGTGAATTCCATAACAGGTTGAATACTTAAAACGAAAGTTAGTTATAATCAAATATACTTTTACGATTTTATATGTTGCTATTTTTATAACTTTGCGTTTTGAAAAGTGGGTGTTGTGATTTCCATAACAGGTTGAATACTTAAAACGAAAGTTAGTTATAATCAAATATAACAATCATATTCTTGTATAAACTCAGAATGAAAAAGGTTTCATCTGTTATGTTTTCTATATTTGCAGTAAAAAACAAAGTGGTTTGTTAAGTTGAGTGTAAGGCCTATGATTTATGCCCTGCTCTCTGTTAAGAGAGCAGGCAGGTTCTTTCCTCTCCTCTCACTGCAGGGAGGGGGGCTCCAGACTTAAGCAGAAACACATGGAGGCCTCAAAAAGGTGGTTATGTCATAGTCATAGAATATGTCTAGTCATGTTTTGTTTTACACAAACTTGGGAAGGTGTGTCTTATGCCAGAGCCAATAGAATATGTTGGTTGGGTATAGAGGAGGTGTTTGTGGGTTTTCTATCCGGTTTTTTGAGCATAAAAAGACTGGCTTTTTTGGATTTCGTTGGGGAGAGGGGGGGGAACCCCTGGTATACTCTCTCCCGGTAGGCTCTGTCTTTCAGAGCTGGGTTAGACGGCTCTCGGTTGGGTTTTATGCTGGAAAGTTAATAGAACGATCTGGAATACATGATTTTATGCTGGAAAGTTGCTATAACGATCTGGAATACATAATTTGGGTTTTATGCTGGAAAGTTAATATAACGATCTGGAATACATGATTTGGGTTTTATGCTGGAAAGTTAATAGAACGATCTGGAATACATGATTTTATGCTGGAAAGTTGCTATAACGATCTGGAATACA
>RQJG01025771.1:0-20440 GCA_009756435.1 Chionodraco myersi | reverse complement strand
TCACACACACTTTGGATGTGTATTTGCCTTAATCCACCTTGTGTGAGGAATGGCAGATGATTTTAGCAGGCAGAACAACTGAAGCAGCAGGTAATAATAACAGAAATGCCTAAGAGTCACATCTGATAGAAATATATAAAAGCATTTATTTTAATTGCAGCAGTCAGTTTATTATTTTGCCAGCACTGTTGAGCATTTTCATAAATGTATTTTCATGCCTCTGTGCAAGGCTTAGTCTTTCTATCTGTATAGCCACTGGTGTAACTAAGTTCATAAACTCAACAAGTACTATACTTGGGCACAATTTTGAGATACTTGTACTTTATTTGAGTATTTAAATGTTTTGCTACTTTATTCTTCTACTCCACTACAGTTCAGAGGTACATGGTGTACTTCTACTCTGCTACATGTATTTAATACCTTTTAGTTACTTTACGGATCTGGATGAATTATGTGAAATATAATCAAGTGTTAAATCAGACTTTAGTTCCACCTGGAGTAAATCCACAAGCTACCCTGCAGTATACAAAGTCATTCGAACTAGCTGCACCTTTACCAGCTTGGAGAACACTCTCATGATCAATCATTATATATAACACATCATATATATTATTCTGAAATGGACCAATCTGCACAACGACTACCTTTACTGTCGCTATTTCCACTATATTTTGATGAGAATACTTTTATACTTTTACTTGAGTAACATTTTGAATGCAGTACTTTTACTGTAACATAGTATTCCTACACTCTGGTACTTCTACTTTTACTCAAGAACAAGATCTGAGTACTAAAGAAACATTTTTCAGTTCACTTCACGCTCTGCCGCTCCGACAGGGAGCTCTGCTCTGAACACCCCGTTCTAACAGCTGTTCACCAGCGGTCCAGTCTGCGCCACAGTCACTCCGTACCACATAATATGCATAGCTGTATAGCTGCTTAAGCTAGACAATCTTAGCGGAAAAGCAGAGCATTATTATATCCAAAAGCAGAGCCGACGGGCAGGAAGACTCGAACATTCATTATAAATATTAAAAGAAAAAAAGAAAAGAAGAACACCATGCGGGCCATGTTGGCACATAACAGCTCGCGGCTGCAGATTGTCACGTAGTGATCGTCTTCTCAATAGAACATCTTTGATAATGGATTCTGGCATCAGAATCAAGATAACGGCGTGGTGTTGTTGCAGGAAGTCCCGACGGAGAATAATTTTGCGGTAGTACATCTCTATATATATCGATACAACATTACGTGTTGATAGAAATCATCACATAATGAAATAAGACCCCACGGTTTGATGATTGATAGGTGTGTGGGCTGTCTTCCATTTTCACACACAGAACAATGGGGGCTATCCACCCTTATCCACAATGTAAAGTAATTCACACAGCCTCTTCCCTCTGTGAGGAGCAGCAGGTTCAGCTTCATTTAAATATGTCGTGTAGTAATAGATGTATTTATTTTTACTCTCAAGAGACAATTTGTATTTTATGTTAGTATTTCAAAAATCTCCTGGGGGAGAATCCCCCCAGACCCCCTGCGCGGGTTGGGTTTTCAGCATGTCAACTCTTTTACCTGTGGGGAAATTGCAGGATTGGCTCCAGGTCGCCTTTTTTTATTTACTACAAGACAAATGTGCCTTTTTATTTCATACAGTTCAATTTGGGTTGAGACAGGGAAATAATCTAAACCTTACGCGTGGCGTTTCACCATCAAGGGGGCGATATAGCGTGTATGTAATTACATTTCAAATACTGATTTGAGCCCCACCACTGTATGGGTTAGCCCTACCATAGATTACCCAACATAAATACTCGGGAGCCGATAAGTCAATTAATTGCTTATCGTGACAGGCACACAATAAAACAGTGGAAACAAACATGTGTTTGACTTTCATTAGTGAATGAAACTGTGTGCCCTTTTATAGTCTGTGTCCAATATTGTGTATTTGTATATATATTATATATATATCCTAAATATATGCTAAGGTCCCGCTACTGACACGATAGCAGTCATTTCGTGCGCATGTGTGTATGTGTCTATGGCTTCGGACGGCTTCACTAAAAGTCACCCAGTTCTGCCCTACTACAGTTCGGCTGAGTGCAGTCACAGAGATGCTATGTCTGCTCTACATGACATTAATGGTCTGGTCCGAGAATGGACACCATTTCCTGCTCCCAGAGAGAATGACGCTCCTCAAAACTGAACTTTACAGCCGTTGATGCTGTCTCACGTGGGTCTGCCCCCCCACCGAGCCATGAACTGAAGACTTCACATCTGCTTTGAACACTTGGAAGCCTCCTGTCACACCAGCACCTACCCTTGGGTCAGTCGGATGAGACTAACGGCTTCACTTAGGGCATAAGGGTCAGAAATATGACTCTCGTTAACACGGAGTGGTTTGTTTGTTTTTTAAGGCTATTCATACTGCTATGCAGAGGATGCCTGTAAGATTGGCAAGCTGTGAAAACCCCTACTATGTTTAGTATAGGCCTGATGTCAGGGGCCTCTTACTGTCTACTTCTGCATGTATTCACATTATATGGACCATGTTTCCACCTGGTGAAACTAGAGGCTGCACGAAACTCAGGCTACAATACAACCATTGTGTTCTGCTCTAACGATTCAATTGATAGATTCTACATCAAAACAGTTCGTTTTTATTGTTTCCAATGATAACGTCACCTAAAGTGGAGGAATGCAAACCTGTAAGGTTTTGAATTTGTTTGACATTTCTCAGTAATGACACCCTCAGACGCCCACTATCATTCATGCTATGCCTTCAGTGGTAACTCAGATGTTAAAGGGGTTGACCTCTACCATGCTTACATGGACTCGTATGTTTTATTTCATATCTAACAGACGTAAGAGAATAGAAGGAGATGAGGAAGAGAGAGGGATGAGAAAGAGAACATAGAGAGAGATGTGGAGGAGAGGGATAGGAAAGGGAGAAGACATATTTGCAAGTTGCATACTGATACTGAGTGTTCTCGATTAATAGCTTATAGACGATACCATGCTTAAATAGACTCCTAAGTTGTTATTACATATGTGACATATGTAAGAAAAGGGAGGGGAGAGTCAATTATATTGAGTAATTGATTTCATATTGGAATATTCATTTCTCAAACCTATGTTTTATGGAAGAAGAAATGTACTTGTTTCCACCTGGTGAAACTAGAGGCTGCACGAAACTCAGGCTACAATACAACCATTCTGTTCTGCTCTAACGATTCAATTGATAGATTCTACATCAGAACAGTTCGTTTTTATTGTTTCCAATGATAACGTCACCTTAAGTGGAGGAATGCAAACCTGTTTTCAAATGTAAGGTTTTGAATTTGTTTGACATTTCTCAGTAATGACACCTTCAGACGCCCACTATCATTCATGCTATGCCTTCAGTGGTAACTCAGATGTTAAAGGGGTTGAAGCTTTTCCTCCCAAATCGGCTATGCTTTGTTTTTTCAACAAAGGTGTGCATTTCCTGCATAATATATGTTTCTCACAATTGTTTTTTGTTAGCTGCGCACAGGTGATACTGAGCCTTCTCGAGTGATGGATTATGACCTCTACCATGCTTACATGGACTCGTATGTTTTATTTCATATCTAACAGACATAAGAGAATAGAAGGAGATGAGGAAGAGAGAGGGATGAGAAAGAGAAAATAGAGAGAGATGTGGAGGAGAGGGATAGGAAAGGGAGAAAACATATTTGCAAGTTGCATACTGATACTAAGTTTTCTCGATTAATAGCTTATATAGACAATACCATGCTTAAATAGACTCCTAAGTTGTTATTACATATGTGACATATGTAAGAAAAGGGAGGGGAGAGTCAATTATATTGAGTAATTGATTTCATATTGGAATATTCATTTCTCAAACCTATGTTTTATGGAAGAAGAAATGTACTTCTGATAAACTAATCTGTTATCAAACGGTAAATGGTGAATTAATATAACATTTAGAATCATTGAGAAGGGGTTATATCCACAGGGACTAGCTCACATTTAACTTAAAATAACATTTCTCTGCTTTGGACTGATGAGTATATGATTCTTGCATGTTAAATGACTAACACAAACCTTACATGTATGCATGTGCATGTGTCAGGAAGGCTCCCAAATAATTCTGAGGGGTCTATCCTATTTTTGTAATTGAATGATAATGTGCTAATCCATTACTTTGAGTTGTCTGCACTCAGGAAAACATCCCTATCAAGTGTTAACCCAATAACTAGGACAGCTCTGAAGGCCAAGGGTCAGAGAGAGAGGGTCACACCCTCTGGCTGCAGAGAGCATCCCCAGCCACGGGCAAAGAGGCACGAGGTCGTTCGAGATGAGAGGATTCTAATCTTCAACTTTCTGATGGGATGGGATGCTTCTTCATCTTTCTGCTCAGACAACTCTGCAGGACGAGCGATGGTTTCAGAGGCTCCATGTTTCTTGGAGGGGCAGATTTCTTCCTAACATCTCCCATCACGGGGCGGGGTATCTGGATGTGCCATTTGGAATAGGCTCTGCTCTCAAGCAGATAGCAGAAGGAATGCAGGCAGATGAGCCTCTGTTTCACTGGGTGTTACGACCCGCCTCCCTACTCAATAGTAGTGGCTCGTGAGGCAGTCCGCAACATAAAACAAAAGTACACAACACATAGGCACTAAACGGTGATCATACATTTATTGCCACAATCTTAAAAACATACACTGGAGGACAGGTAAACAAACAAAAAGACGGAGGGGACTTGGGCCAACCACACCACGGGCCGTAGGATCCAGAGCCTTCCTCCGCTACCCAAAATCATACATAACCTAACGGGAGAAATAAAGCCGCGAAAACCTAACGCTAACACGTCCTCCAGAAAACACAACAAAAAGGCAAAATAGCTCTGCCACAGCAGAGATATCCGGAGTAGTGATCGGGGCCTCCTTCTCCTTCAGTCCCCTCTTTTATGCTCGGCTGATTGTCAGCTGGGAGCACCTGCGCCGAGCTCGGCTGAGTGACAACTGGGAACACCTGGGGAAGGCGGAGCCAGCTGTACCTGCACAGCAGAGAGAACAACAAAAAGGGGGGGAGTACGTAACACTGGGAGATCATAATGTGCTCACTGAATGAGCCACAAAAGCAGAGCAATTGTGGGGTTTGAAATATGGCGCTCTGGTGAAGAAGAGTTTTGAGCCAATCAGCACCTCAGGGCTAATCTACAGTATCAGGATGCCTTCACACACCAGACATTCTGTGTCATAAAGAAAGGAGGAGAACGAGTCAGGAGGACATGTTCTTCTAGCTCTTGCACAAAGATAACATTTGAATTGAATGACCAGATGATTACAGATGTACAATTAATGATTGTTTTTATATTTCCGATGAACAGATATGTGTTAAATAGTGGTGACAAATATATTTTGTCAGATCAGATTACACTATCACACTAAACAAAATAAATTAATTGATATTTTCAGATTTATAAGGTATTGAACAATAAGATATTTCTAATATTATAACAGACAATGTTACTATCCTTAATCATTACCAGGTAAAATATGCCAGAATCCATGCATTCTCTATGTTTAGCCCAATTTCTTTCACGAAAGCTGACTACGGTTTGGTGAGCTGGAATGACATAGCATCCAGAATTAGCGATGAGGCTGAGGACTGCTACACTCCTTCCTACCCCATAGACTCTGAGCAACCTTTACAGTACGAGGGCTTAGTCTCTCATTGTTGATACAGTAAATAAAAATTACCTGCCTGACGGTTTCAAACGATTGGTGTTTTTAAAACTAATATATGTGAAGAAATACATTAACCTAGCTTTTGAATACAGATTCCAGTTAGCTCTAGCCCAGACTAATTGTTCGGCTAACTCTACAAATCCAACATGTTCACCTCAACCACACACGCTATCTTTGTTGGTTGAAGCCTTGGTAACAGTTGTTCCCTGGTTTGGCTCCAGAACAGTGGACTCCGTTGAGGTTAAAATACATGACTGTACGCAGCCAATACCCTTAGGCAAGCCCCCTACACAGTTGACACTCTGAATAAAGAACAGGTGTTTTTATTTTTCCTTTTCAGGTTGTTATACAATAAAATGTCTAACTTTTCCTTTTCAGATTTTGAACAAATGTATTTGAATGAAATATAGGTACTACTAAGTGCCTTACTCTTGAATGAAGCGTACTGAAGTAAACGTAAAGTAATGTTAAAGATTGAGGACACTGTACCTTTACAGATTACAGATTAATCGATACATCACTGTGAATTTATACCTTAACTGGGAATTTTAGCTGAATCTCTCCTGATTCTGATTTTATACCTCAATTGAATTTCTTATAATCCTAAATTCTAATTGTGTTTTAATAAGTAATTGCCTTGAAGTAAATCTTTGAGATGTAAACTGATTTTGAATTTGTGTTTGATGAATGATAAATGATAAAAGATCCCTCCTTTTCTGCTGTATAGATCTGTGCTCCTGTCTCCCTTTGTGCAGAGCTTGCTTGGGATCTCATAATGAAAGTTGTGACTTTACCTTGTGAACTCTCCGGCCGTTTTGTCTCTCAATAAATATCAGTGTATTGACTAAAGACGTTCCAGTTCCCATCCTTTCCTGAACATTGGTTATACATTGCTGCATCAGAAGTTTTCTTCACACTTAGGACATTCTTTTTGACTCAATGGATTGAAAGAGATACACTTAAGCCTTGTCCATATGTAAACAAATATCTTTATAAACGGATGATTCCCTCTGTGTTCTCAAATGAAATATTGTCCACACAAGTAATGTGATTTCATAGTCGGACTTTGCCTGTAAAAGTGCTTTGCACACATGTTGTCCTGTCAGAAGATGGACTTGTTATAATAGAGAAAGTAGTTATAATAGCAGCACTACAAGTACATGTTGTTCGTAACAAAGACAGTCAAACCAGCTGTCACTTTTTCTGCGACTCACCAAAGCAGAAGATGCCCTCCCAGCCTTCGATGTAGCGCCTCCAGTAGGGCAGCAGACTGCGGCTCCACTTGGGCATCAGAAACGCAGCCATGTTGTAGGAGAACATCTGGCCTATGGAGTTGATAAAGTCTTGAGTCCCTGCAGGGATTTCCTTTTCCAGCCACCCAAGCCTTGTCTCAAACAGTATGGAGGCGATACCTGAGTGGCAAAGGTTATGATTCAGGATAAGAAAAACCTTTCTGCAGACTTGCTCTCCCTTTGGATTAGTCAAACTCAACTGGTTGGAATGTAACAAAAAAGCAGCCAAAATCTAACCCTATTAATTCAATTTTAATGGCTTAAATATATAATCTTGAACACACAACAAAAGGCATTGTTTCACGAATAGCCAGGTTACAAAATATGGTCTGCAGACAATAGCCGATTGCTATTCAGGCAATGCGGTCCAGCTCTTTTGCACATGTGTTTTACCTGCATGCAACTAAATCCTGCTCAACTAACTGACTGTGAAGGATCAACGATCCTATAGAGGAATGGATGACAAACATGTTTGGTAAATGGAAAAGTGTAATAATGTCTCTTCTAGTTTCTATGGCTACTTTTATTGCCATTTTGGTGACATGTGGTTGTTGTTGTTGTGTGCCTTGTATCCGCTCATTGTGTGTTAGACTCATCAGTTCCACCATTGAGGGAAAAGCTGCCTCTTCCTCTTCGTACCAAATGCCCTTGTTGGCTTACGCGTCAGAGGGGGAAGAGCACGATGACTCAGCCCACAAGGACGAGTTTTTTTAACATATTTTGGTCTCCCTCCACTGTCATAAGAAGTTGTTATGATGGACTGTTCCTAAAGGTTTAAAGTGCTTCTAATTGGATTTATATAAATCAGGGTTCATACACTTTTTCACCAATGATTTTCAATGACTTTGCCATGACTTCTCAATGACCTTTACCTCATTTTCCATGACCAAAAAAAAATTCCCACTGAAAATGGTTTATTTTAACATGGAACAGGAAAATAAGGTCTGCATATGAAACATGTTGTGCCTATCTAAAACAAATCAAATAGTAGGCTTACTAGCTTCTACACGCTAAAGCAACTGTAGTCAGGGAGGCTGGTATGAAAAAGGTGGCAAGGACCCGACCCCTGACCCCTTGAAAGCAGCAGTGTCAATAATAACAGAAACGCCAAAGAGTCACATCTAATAGAAATATATAAAAGCATTTATTTTAATTGTGTAGCAGTCAGTTTATAATTCTGGCAGCACTGTTGAGCATTTTGAAAATGTATTGTCATGTCTGTGCAAGGCTTAGTCTTTCTATCTGTATAGTCACTGGTGTAACTAAGTTCATAAACTCAACAAGTACTATACGTGGGTACAATTTTGAGATACTTGTACTTTATTTAAGTATTTCAATGTTTTGCTACTTTGTACTTCTACTCCTCTACAGTTCAGAGGTACATGGTGTACTTCTACTCCTCTACAGTTCAGAGGTACATGGTGTACTTCTACTCCTCTACAGTTCAGAGGTACATGGTGTACTTCTACTCCACTACAGTTCAGAGGTACATGGTGTACTTTTCCTCCATTACATGTATTTAATACCTTTAGTTACTCTACAGATGTGGATGAATGATGTGAAATCTAATCAAGTGTTGAATCAGACTTTAGTTCCACCTGGAGTAAATCCACCAGCTACCCTGCAGTATACAAAGTACTTCAGACTAGCTGCACCTTCACCAGCTTTGAGAACACTTTCATGATCAAACATTATAAAACATATCATATATATTATTCTGAAATGGACCAATCTGCACAACGACTACTTTTACTGTCTTTCACTATATTGTGATGAGAATACTTTTCTACTTTTACTTGAGTAACATTTTGAATGCAGGACTTTTACTGTAACAGAGTATTCCTACACTCTGGTACTTCTACTTTTACTCAAGTACAAGATCTGAGTACTTCTACTTTTACTACCAGATCAGAGTACTTCTACTTTTACTCAAGTACAAGACCTGAGTACTTATATTTTCACTCAAGTACAAGACCTGAGTACTTCTACTTTTACTCAAGTACAAGACCTGAGTACTTCTACTTTTACTCAAGTACAAGACCTGAGTACTTATACTCAAGTACAAGATCTGAGTACTATACTTTTATTAAATACAAGATCTGAGTACTTCCACTTCTACTAAAGTACAAGATCTGAGTACTTCTACTCGAGTACAATATCTGAGTACTTCTACTTATCTGAGTACTTCTACTTTAACTCAAGTACAAGACCTGAGTACTTCTACTTTTACTTAAGTAAAAGACCTGAGTACTTCTGCTTTTACTCAAGTACAAGATCTGAGTACTTCTACTTTTAAGAACAAGATCTGAGTACTTCTACTTTTAATCAAGTACAAGATCTGAGTACTTCTACTTTTAATCAAGTACAAGATCTGAGTACTTCTACTTTTACTCTAGCACAATATCTATACTTATACCACCTCCGTTTATAGCCTATGAAAAAAACTATTAGAAAACGAAGGCTAAAGCTAACGTTAGCAGACAATGTATGCTAGCTAGCTAGCTCAACGATTCCTTAATGATATTGTGACAGAAAAACATTTCAGTTCACATCACGCTCTGCCGCTCTGCTCTGAACACCTGAACGGCCCGTTGTAACAGCTGTTCACCAGCGGCTCAGTCGGTGCCACAGTGACTCCGCACAGTTAACGAACGCACCATAGATAATGTAGCTGACCGTCATACCGGAGCAGCAGAGTTCAACCGACAGACAGGAAGACTCGAGCACACAGCTCGCGCTTCATATATTAAAAAATAATACCATGCGCGTCATGATGGCACATAACAGCTCGCGACCGCAGATTATTTTGGCGATTAGATAAAATGTAAATTATATTTGACGCAGTTACATTTCCATGACTTTTCCAAAACTTTGGGAAAAACATCGTTTTCCATAACTTTTCCAGGGCCTGGAATTTGCATTTTGAATTTCCATGACTTTTCCAGGTTTTCAATGACCGTACGAACCCTGTATTGTACAAAATGGTATAATAATGCAAACTTAAATTGATTATAGTCTATTATCAATGCAGGTTAAGAAACTAGTGCTGCTTGCATCCTATTTTAAAGGCATTTATTTTTATACTTAAAAAAATAAGGGTTTGATTCTATTAATTTTGTCTTTTTTATTGCACTTTGGCAGCAGATTCCTGAGTAGCTTCAGATCTGAGTTGTCTTATTAGTAAGCCTAATTTATACTTTTGTACCAACACTATTTTTATATAATGGCAAAGAAAGGGTTCCGAGTCTTCTCTTTTCTTCCTGTGTCATATGTGGCAGCACTGTTCAATGTGTCTTGAAAACATTACCCACTGTAGTGTGACGTCTGAATAAACTCCAACTCTGTATCAACAACACTGTTGTGTAACTTCAGTTAAATACTTGTATGTGTGTAGATTAGAAAGAGGTAAGATAAAGGATCTGCAGTATTTTATGGAGTATTAATCGTACAAAGGTCAGTTTTATACAAGTAGAAGTGTGTATTTACCTGGCAGTAGGCTGTCAGTAATGGCTACGTCTCTCTATTTGGACTGGTAGATCTCGGCAGACTGGCAACTTTAAAAGTAGCTCTCGGTTCAACAAAAGGTTGGGCACCCTGCTCCAAAGGATCATTTCCCAGTAAAAGGTACATATAAGATCAGAACGGTAATTTAGGACTCATGAACGTAGAATGTTCATATTGAATACCAACAGCTAAAATGTTAGATCTTTTTTAATGATATCTGAATGAATGAAGCTCCATCTTATTGTATTTTCAGTCATTCAGACTAAGTAAAGGTATTGTATCGGACTCTCTGTCTACGGACGAACTTTGATCTTGTTTGGGACATTTCTACTTTTGTCTCTTTCAATGTACTGAACAGAACAGTTTCTCATTCACTAAAGATAATATACTGTAAGTTAACCCCCCCCCTTTAACTTTATAAAATATATATTTATTCTATTATTGGACAGGTTTATATAAATATCTTTATTTTATCTTTTTAATGCACACTTACTTTAACTTCTAATGTTCATCAACATATTTCTATCTCATTAATATGTGTTGCATTAACCCTTAAATGGAGCAACTCTCACAAACAAAGTCTTCTGTTAATCAGACGCTGACCTGAACTGATACGACTCCGGAGCCTCGTCTCCGGCCTCCTCCTCCAGCTCCGCCCCGTCCTCCACTCGGCTCGGAGGGGGCGTGGCCTGCTGCTGGTGGGCTTTCTGTTGTTGTTCAAACTCCAGCAGCCTCCGTCCCGTATACGGCACCACCCCGTCCTGTAGACCCGTCAGCTTCCTGTCTGTGATGCTGCGGAGAGAAGAAGTCAGAGCTCAAATTACTCTTCGAATTTGAAGATTTCATGAGATGACGATTATATTTCAAATCATTTCTTTATCTCATTGTACATGTATAATGACATTAAACTATTCTATTCTATGGTGGCATCGTATCGTTTTTGTTAACTTAGCCACAATTGGCACGAGAGTATTTTACATGAATCAGTTCACATTCCTTCAAAATGAAGATGCTTCTGGAATGTTCTCAGTCAGTCACTTCTTTGCCTTCTAAAGGAACTCTTCAGAAGGCCTGAACAAGCAGCAAGGTGTAAGATGCTAGATGGAGTGTGCAGGATACCTGACGGGTCCGAAGCTGAAGGTCATGAAGAGCAGGACGGCCATCACGCACACGGCTCGCTTGTTGCTCGCTGAGTCACTGCCCTGAAACACACATGGAAACAACTACTGAATATTCACACAGTTATGTTTTATTTAAAAAAATATAATCACCCATTTCTTGTGGGAAATGTGGCATAAGCAGTGAGACAGGTTAGAGGGTGGTGAGGTTAAACCTGATACATGTTTAACATGATACTGTCCTTTGATAATGTGAAGGAAATACTGGAATTCAAAAGGGAACCGAAGGCCATCATTCCAGCACCTTCTTTAACCCTTTTCCACAAAGGTGGACCGGGTCCCGATTTGAAAACAGTTGTTCATGTCTCCACTGCAGCGAGGCCGGCCCTGGGCTCAAACTCTCGTTACACGAGAGCACCGAAAACAGAGAACCACATGTTCTGGAGGCTGGGCTGATTATCACAAACAACAACAGCTCAAGAAGAAAGTCGATGAAGAATTATAAGTGCCGAGATCAAAAAGCAGCCAAGTAGCATTCTGATAGCCACACCGACCTGGAAAAGAATATACATTTGGCTAAATTGTGTTTGTAATCTAAATCTGGCTTCGTCACAGAAGAGCAACATGTGCACAGCCTGCCATTGTTGTTGTTGTTGTTGTTGTTGTTGTCATAAACAGTGATGTCATTATGTGGCTTCTCTCAGGCTCTTGTCGGTGGTCGTAGTGACTGCTTGGTTTACACTCTCACCAGAAACCTTAGAGAATCTTTACTTCTGCTGTTCTCTTTCATCGAGTACCATTTTGTTTTGTTCTTTCCTTTTGGCATCAGCCTGTTAAGGTTTGTGGATGAAAACAAGATGTGAACGTAAAGGCCTGTAAACACCTTCATTTAATGATTTAGTGATGGAGGGATGATTTGTGTTGCCGTGGTGAATATGTTTTGATGAAATGATTGTTCATTTTATATCGTAAATAGGATCTGTTTCCTTGTTCCTTCCGGTGTGTATGTAAGTGAGGTGATTGAGGACAGCCGCCGTGCTCGGAGACCTGATGAGACGGGGAGCGGAACAGTTTTTCGACCGCAAATTGCAGACAGAGATTGGTGATGCAAATTGGACTGCACACAAAGTACAGTTTAGTTTATATAGGAAAGCATATCGCCGAAATATTGTTTAAAGATTTGTTATTTTGAGACTATTTCAGTCAATACCTTTTTGTTAATAAATTACATTTTTTTGACTGAACACCTTCGGCTGCTTATTGTTTTGGATTGCGTGTCGGCAACCCCGCTCTATAGAGGCAAAAGGAAAGCCTCGATGCCATTACACATGGCACTTTAATTCAGTTTTGCCGCGGTTATTCTCCCTCTTCTCCCTCTTCTCCCTCTTCTCCCTCTTCTCCCTCTTCTCCCTCACCTCCTTCCCAGCCAGCCTCTCCCTCAGCGCCTGGTTCTCTCTGCGCAGACGCTCGTTCTCCTGCTGGGCCTCCCTCAGCTGAGCCTCCAGGGTCTGCAGGTACTCCTTCTTCTTCTTCCTCGACTGGCACGCAGACTCCCGGTTCTTTATCATCCTCTGCTGCCGCTTCAGCACCTTCATCTGCAGGAGGAGGGGGAGGAGGAGGAGGAGGAGGAGGAGGAGGAGAGGAGGGGAGGAGGAGGAGGAGGAGGAGGAGGCAGGAGGAGGAGGAGGAGGAGGAGGAGGAGGAGGAGGAGGAGGAGGAGGAGGAGGAGGACATGGGCAAACAGGGGGAGAAGGAAACATATAAATAAGAAAAAGGAGGAAGGAACGGAAATAGCTCAGAGGAGGGAAGGGTTTTAAGAAAAGGGGGAGGAGGGAGGAAGAAGGGATAAGGAGGAGGAAGTGAAAGAAAGGAGGAGGGAAGATGATCAGGATGTTGAAATAGAGGAAGGACAAGTAGAGGAGAGAAAAAGGAAGGAGAGGAACACAAGTAGAGGAAAGGTTTAACACCCTGAGTAACCAAGTCAACATATATCAGTTAATGTGAGAAGTGTCGGGTGGAACACTCCGGGCTTCAGTGGGATGCTACGAAACCTTCTACTCTGTGTTCTCTCTGAATCACATGCCTGACACACACAGAAGATCCCATCTCTTACATGTTGCCTTAGCGACAGTGAGGGAAAGCAGGCAAGACATCATCATAATAAGAATACATTTGATTTAAGCTGCCTTTCGTGTATGCCAGCATTGACTCAGGCTCAAATGTATTTGGTATTTCTGTCATGACTGAGGCTGAATACTGTGTTCTGCCTGTGGGCAAGATGCAGGTGCCGGGTTTATCCCTCAGTTCAAAGAAGACATAAATAAGTTTTACATGTAACAGTGAGGTGTTAATCATTTAAGTGGCGTATCAGTAGGTACAACACAAGTGATATCGATCCAGGAAATGAGGTTAATATTCAAAGGAAACCAAAAGGTGTGTCTTGAGAAACCAGGTCAACTCATTTTAAGCTATGCTTTGCAATTAGTATTTTGTTTTCAACATGCCAGGCGTTTTCCTAGTTCAACGAGGCAACCTGCATGCCGCCGGCTACCACTTAGAGACGCTTCAGCTCCTTCAGGAGAATCAAACTTTACTAGTAAATTGTATGCTTTCTAAATGCTTGTGTGTGTGTGTGTGTGTGTGTGTGTGTGTGTTTGTGTGTGTGTGTGTGTGTGTGTGTGTGTGTGTGTGTGTGTGGTTGTGTGTTGTGGGGGTGTGTGTGTGGTGTGTGTGGCTGTGTGTGTGTGTGTGTGGTGTGTTGTGTGTGTGTGTGTGTGTGTGTGTGTGTGAATAAAGAAGAAAATAAGCTCACTTGACTACAGGCAGGTTTCTTGTTGAGATTCAATGAAATATCCAGACAACTCACATCGATATCCATGCAGTTGTTGCCAGGTAACGTTGTCGTTGCCGGAACGATGGGTTTGCTGCAGGGCAGGGCCGTGGGGCTGGGGCAGTGCTGCGGGATGCCGGGGGACAGAGGCTCCATTTTGATGATGGCCGGGGTGGAACCGAGGCAGACGGACTGAGACAAGACGACTGGGGGAGGGAAGGGGGGGGATTGAGCAGCTGAGCTTTGTTTGAAGGGAAGTTATTCAGTGTTGCTCAGTAAAACCCAAGCTCTGCGACGTGCCTCCATAACGTAAAGCATTAATCCGTCTACACTAGTTATCAATACAATAAACAGAATGTCATTTTATTGTATAATATTTCATTTGACATTCTGTTCTTGTGTATCTTATTCTATTTACATGCATATAGACTCCTGCATCTACTTGGTCACTTTCCAAAACATTCTGCATCATTTAGCTTCAAGTATTTATTTTTCTGACATGTATATAGTTTCATATATATATATATATATATATATATATATATATATACTTCATCTTCATTACTTGCTTTCAAATGAATTTGAATAAAACACAGACTGTTACCAGGTCTGTTCTGGTCCATGGAGGGGAGGCCCTGCAGGATGAGGGCCTTGGGGGCCGCGGGGGTCTGGGTGACGGGGAGGCTGGAAACACACACCGGTCTGGGCTGGATGGGAGGCTTGGTGCTCAGGATGGAGCTGGCCTTTAACGTGGCTGCACCCGGCACAACTTCAGGAGACAGAACAAAATAACCCTTAAAACAAACGCGATCTCGCTAAGCGGTCCTACGACGCTGGTTTCTCTGTCCGGCACGTTCACATGAAAGGGGCGGGGCTAGCAACATTTGACCAATCACAAACATGGACAAGCATACTGACAGCGCAGCGCGTCATACTTCCTGAATGAAAAGTGAACTTTAATATTAGACATATGAAGAAGTTAAACTTTAAACATCCATGACTCAAACACTTGATCAGGATCAAAGCCACATAGCTGCACCTGCAAGGTGAATACAGCTGGTAACAGAACAAGTGTTTGAATGCGTACATTAACAGGTTTATGATATCACTGCCCCGTCTAAAACACGATCTGACTTCAATTACATTTGTCTCGAGTGTTTCCTCAACTTAATGTGTTGCTTAAAATAATACTTCTGCATACAGTCTGTGACACTGAGTGTTGCACGGCCAGATACGGTTCAATAAGCTGACTCAGATAAGGAGATAGGCCTACATGATGTGATATGATGTGATATGAATGATAATGGGACACATCGACGTCTGCACTCAGTGTGCTTATGTTGTGGCAGCTATTTAAGTGCTTTCTTAACGCTAATGTTATAATAGTCAGATTGCTCTGAAGATGGAGGTGATATTCTATTAATGTTCACGTTCACACAGTCGGTGATTTTTGCCGGCCGTCTTTCCTGCAACGGCAGCTTTTCTGCATTTCCTTTCTCCTGTAATATGACTTGATCGCTTTAAACTCCGCACACTGGGCTCTGATTGGTCAGCAGGCGGTGCTTTCACTGACTTGATCTCTTAGCCTGCAACCTAACCTGGTCCCGACCAGGTTAGCCGTTCAGCACAAGTTACCGTGGAGATCTAGCCCGGTAAGGGACCGGAAACCCAGAGTTAACCCTGAAGTTACCTCACTAAGTGAAAATCCGGCTTCGTAGTACAGGCCTCAGGACTCTGAACTACAACTCCCAGAGAAAAACCAACACATGTTGGTGTGTGGCGCTACCTGAAGCCTGCGTCTGGATCCCACCGAGGACTGCTGGGATCTGTGCTGCTAACGGCGCCTGTAGCTGTGCCTGTAGCTGGGCCTTTGGTTTAGCTGAAGTTGCCACGGTGACCTCCAAGGACCCCAGCGGAGGGGACAGCACGTCTCCGTACATGTAGGGAGGAGTGGGGGGGTTTTCCCCTTTAACTGTGATCTGGAAGAGAAGACGCAGTCAGATTTGTATACATGTAAAATAACTTATAATAATCTGTCCTACGACACCTGATTGATGCTGCTGCAAACATAATGTCTTGTGTTTAATTATATCACATAAAGAACATTTCTAAATGTTGGCATTGGAGCAGGGTTTTTTCAGACCCTTGTATTAGAGACATTATTTATATGTCCATATTCATCTATTTATATTTTCATATATATATATATATTTATTTCCAAATGTCCTCAGTTAATGCAAGCTTGAACGTTTCAGCATGTTGTCAACTTCCTTTTCAAATGTTTTCTTTTTCACATTTAGAGGAGGACTTTTAATGTGAAAAGACATGTTTTTTGTTTGTATGGTAGCTTAATATCCCCAAAGAGAGCAGCAGAGCAGAACACACTGGGCTGATTTAATCAGTTGTAGCTCTTTTGTGATTTGTCACTTCGAGTCGTTTTTTCCTTTTCCATGTTTTAGAGCAGGGGTTCCCAACCTTTTATCCCAAGAGCCCCCCCAAATGACTCCTGTTTGCGAAGTTGCGCCCCCCCCCCACACACACAACATCGGTAATTAAAGTTTAAAAGTCTCAAAAAAGCAACAACTACTGTCACAAACTGGATGGATGTGAAGTGTGTTGTTGAAGGAGGATGAAAGCGTAATCAAGGAGCACTGTTGGAGCGACTTTGATGGTTGTTGGACTCAGGATTCATTCATCTGGATTCCCGCTGTATGAAGAAATTAAAGGACGGCGGAAGTGGAAACAATTCACAAAGGGATGAAACTGTTTAAAACACGCTCAAAGTAAGCCGTATTTTGCCGATGTGTTTATGTGGATTAAAAAGTCGTAAATAATCTACAAAATGGAGGAGACCGATCTGATTGGAGCAACTGTGACAAATAATCCAACTGAAACCAGCATGGACAATGACTGTTTTAAAAATGCGCTTATCCAGAAAAGCCCGGTTTGGACACTTTATGGGCAGAAGAAACATTTCTATTAAAGAAAGAATTATACATTTCTGTCTTTTTATGCCTTTAATACTAACTTGAATTGTTATTCATATTAATTAATCAATTATTTTTTATATTTTATTGTAATGTAGAGACAAGGCTTTTAGTGACAATCATGTATTGCGTTACAATTATATGTAAACAAAAAAAAGACTAAATATGATATTTGGCCTCAAATCATCTGAGGCCTGGCGCCCCCCCTGCGATCTTTGGCGCCCCCCAGGTTGGGAACCACTGCTTTAGAGAGAGCAAAAAACCTTCACTAATCAATGTGTATGATGATAAACGAGACACACGCTTACACAACTCATCAAAAGTCATTAGTGAACACACACCTGAGCGTGGTCTGGGGACGCGGCAGAGCATTCAGAACTGAAGGAGGAAGCAGGAGAGGGAGGCTCCGCCTTCACCTGGAACACTGGACACACAACCAAACACATTCACTCATGGCATACTGACAATTTGAGCAAATCTGTTTTTGTTAAATTGATCAGAACTCAGAAAACTTACACATTTCCACAGGTAACGGCTTAGTGATGGTCATTTCACTCTTTATCACCGGAGCCTCCCCTTCAGAGAAGAATGACACGAGCGTGTTCAGACAAAGAGAGGATCTCAAACCAAGGCTCACATGTGAGCTTGGAAGGCTTAATAATACATCTGCAAACTCATTCAAAAGATACAACAGTAGGAGAAGCAGTCTACAATAAAATATAGATGAAAAGATGAATGTTTAAGTTGGAGTGTTTGTGAGGAGTGGGACCTTTTGTTCAGGGAAACAATTCCACCAAAAATGTCCCAAAAATATCAAATCGGTTCCTCATCTAACAAAGAGCTGATGACTTTCAGCTGCATCACTTTCTGATGGTGGAAAACAATACATTTAATACAACATTATGTATGGCTATGATAGGCTTGGGAAAAGCTTACAGGGATATAAGAGTTGTTATCAGTGTGCTGTTCTTTAAGTTGAAACATAAGTGAATGATTATTTGTACACAAAGAATACTGAGAGTTTATGACGAGCTTTGCGAGTAACGGACTCAAAACGGAAAGAAGAAGCAACGTCATGTCTTTTAAAGCATGTTTTTCTCCTTTGTAAAAGATGAGTCTAGCGATGGTATTCAACATGTTATAGTTAGTTATTCATATCGTCAACGAAACCTATGTTTCGACCTAAACTACGCATCACCGCGGCTAAGCTAAAGGACGCTAGTGTTGAGTGTGATGATGCATAACAGTCTTATTTAGTCATGTTGAAACCGCTGTTTTTATGACACACAGAAGCTACATTCAGCGGAGCAATTAGTGACATCCTAAAGGAAAGCACGACGTCTCTTAAGCTTGTATATTAACCACAGACCTTATTTCACAACTAACCAAAAAACATTTGTGGAAACCAAAAGTCGTACATGTCCGGGTTATAGTCATGCCTGTACCACTCGATACACAACAGATCATCGCCCCTGAAAACAGGCCTGAACAAAAGCCTATTGACCCTCTTTGTTTGAAGGTCGCTTGAATAAAAGCTAAATATTCCTGAGGTGATTTTTAAAGAAGGTCTTAAGTAGGAACCAATCGGCTTGGGACGGATCGACGAAGCAGGAAGTAATACAGCTTTGAGAAAAGGACCCAGTGTTGGTTTTGGTCTTTTCACAGGATTTGATGTCAAGAAAAATACAGAATAGCGCAGCGTAATCCTCTGTTTCCTTATTTAATCCTGATATATCCAGGTACAAAGATAGTTTATTTATAAAAATGCTATTATTACAGAACTGCTGTTGCTTAATCTATTAAATGTTTCCCACCCTCACCGCTGCGTCAGCAGTGAGTATGAAGCAGCAGTTTAAGACTTGAAAGCAAAACACTGACGCAGCTGTTTCATTGTTTCCACTGAAGCCTGGATTGGCTGGCTGTACCTGTGAGAAGTTTTCTTCAGGTGTTTGCCATCGCACTTGGGTGTTGTCAGATCGGGTGAACACAAGTTATTGTCAAAACTGTAGAGGAGAGAAGAGGATCAGGTGACGAGGTGCAAAACACCGCTTGCTGGATTTGTCGTGTAGTGGTGCGTGCGTGCGTTGCGTGCGTGTGTCTTGTGTGTGTGTGTGTGTGTGTGTGTGTGAGCGTGTGAGTCAGCCACCCGACACAGTTAGCCTGATTATCCTCTGACCCATCATCTGAACTAACTGGGGCTGTAACTGCAGCGTTTATGCTGCTGCCAACAACATGTAAGAGAGACGCCAATATTCCAAATGACAGAGTGAAAGAAATAATTCACGTCTCTACTTAAGTATTTCAATTTCACGCTACTTTATACTTCTAATACACTACATTTCAGAGGCTAATATTGTGATTCTTAAGTCACTACATTGTTGGACTAGTTAGTAGTTGCTTTAATATAAAAACGTATATCACCTGATATGGTATACTAATATAGTACAAGGCAATAACTGCTGTTACACAATAAAGATATGGAATATTCACGCTGCTTTGATACTTAATGCTTACATTCATTGTTCATAGAGGCCCCATGATGCCTTTTGTTTATATAGGTTTTTGAGCATGGAAATGGTCTTCAATTGGTCTGCAGATATCAGAGCTCCCTCCAGACGGGTGGGGGTTATTCCCTATCTTTACTCAAGAGCGTGGTCTTTACATTTGAGAGCATACTTTATTGATTTCTTTCCCTCTAACCCTGTCCTCGCACTCAAATAGTGCTGCTTGCGCTTAGATCTGCTTCTGCTCAAACTGTAGCTCGCACTCAGATATATTGCTGCTTACAGACTTCCTGTGTTCCAGCTTCAAACCTTCTCCTCGCACTCAGGCTGCTTCTGTGACATTTCTGCTCTCAGATTTATTCTGTGCGCGCTCGAAACTTTTGTGCAACAATCCTGTCAAAATCCCTCAACCAATAGGAGGCCAGGTGTCCTTGCGGGTGCGTTCGCTTTACTTATTACAGCGTCCC
>RQJG01025761.1:0-10000 GCA_009756435.1 Chionodraco myersi | reverse complement strand
TCCAGCCTTGGCGTTAGGCATATTGGATATAATTAAAATGATATTGTCTTACAGTAGAGCGCTCGTAGTGACCTTGTATGTCTTATCAGCTTATGGTAATTTGACTGTAGGTCTATCGCATGTGTATATTGTGTATTATAGCTTCTTTGCTAGCATAGGCCTGCTTTTGTAATGGACCTGGCGGTGATTAATTAAATCAGCAGCAGTAACCCCTCATCATCCCTGATTAATGGTATCAAACCCAGCTTGCCTTTTCAAAATAAAACCCAGCTCATTCTCCAGACACAATGGGGAACTGATACCTGCACATTACTGCTTTTCATGGTTTCATTATTGGTGTTTACCACAACAGTGGGCGACTCAGGGCGAGCGGTCCTTCGTGTTTAAAATGCCATCATCTCTGTATGCAAAGGTGAGGGGGGTTCAGGCTCTGTGTTGGACCCAGTGATGAAATCAAAGGGATTGTGTTCCTAATGACACTGACTGCAAGACATAGGCTATCAGCTCTTATGTGGTGCTCCATTTGAATATTTCAGAGCGGGATCTTGCCTAGAAATAAAACACACATCAAATACAACATTGAATATAGTATTTGTAATTTTGCATACTATTTGACTGTACTCAGTGTAAATATTGTCTTTATTTTTTGCTACGTATCTTCTTTCTGTGTCTTTGAATGCACCATACTGCGTACCAAAGCAAATTCCTTGTATGTGTAAACCTACATCTGATCATACTGGTGTGTTGCCTCATTCATGTTGCTGACAAATCCACTGACACGTGAACGCAGCTCCTGTTGAAACAATGCTGCGTGTTGTCACCTTGTTGGCATTTCCCCCGCGTGTTTATTGAGATTTCTACTTGTTGACAGAGAAGGATATTTTGACACAAGCGCTGTTTGTCTTTACACATTCCCTCTGAATAATCGGACATGCGCCTCCTCCCTCCTCCTGCCTCCCTCGCTGCATCTGACAGTGTCCCTCCCTCTTTCTCTCTCCTCCTCCTTCTCCTCTCATTAGGGCTTTTCACCGGCAAAACACCGACACACTCCCTCTCCCTCTCCCTATAACCGGGCAATACACACGGATCGGCGGAAGCAGCAGGATTGAGCCCCGGTGCGCACCATCCATGGTCCTCCCCTTGATGTGGGTCTGACAGGAGGGTATGTTGAAATATTCCTATTTTCCTCCTCTTGCTGGTTTCCTCCTGGCGTCATTAGCCCATAATTGGTTGTGTTAAAGCGATGTGTTGAATGTTTCTACGAGATATTTTCTGCGTAATTCGTGAATGGTTACCATTTCCGCTGCAGTGCAAATGCATTTATTGAAGCTGTTCATTTTATAATGCGCATGGACTTTGTCCGCGTGCCTTACGTCCTCTGCTGGGAATGAATAATATTGTGGGAATGAAGCAAGTTGTTGCGTCGCTTTGTGCCCATTGGCCCAAGCAGTGTTGACAGAGAACCTTGCAACAGGCAGTACCCCCCCCCCCCCAGCCACTTCATAGATGATGATGCTCACACACAGCATGGTGGTTTTTTAAATTTGCATTTTGGAATATTTGTGTTTTTTAGAGTTGCTCGTTCAGAGATCAGCTGTTGTGTGCTTGTTTCAGCTTGTCAGGGCAAACTGGATCTGCTGTTGGCTTAGTCAGTCCAACACACCCATCACTAATTATACACAGCCACATTCTCACACACACACACACACACACACCACCACACACACACACACACACACACACACACACACCAACTCACAACACACACACACACACACACACACACACACACACACACACACACCACACACACACACACACACACACACACCCTGCCCACACACACCTTGCCCACACACACACCCTGCCCACACAAGTGTTGCTTGGGCCTGTGTAACACTTTGTAAGTGATGCATGAGTGTGTGTAACATACCGGCTGGGAGATACCTGGCTGCTCTGTGTGTGTGTGTGTGTGTGTGTGTGTGTGTGTTGTGGTGTGTGTGTGTGTGTGTGTGGGGTTGGGGTGGTTTTGTGTGTGTGTTGTGTGTTGTGTGTGTGTGTGTGTGTGTGTGTGTGGTGTTCGTGTGGTTGTGGTGTGTGTTGTGTGTGTGTGGTGTGTGTGTGTTGTGTGTGTGTGGTGTGTGTTGTGTGTGTGTGTGTGTGTTGGGTGTGTGTGTGTGTGTGTGTGTGTGTGTGTGTGTGTGTGTGGTGTGTGCTGGTTGTGTGTGGTGTGTGTGTGTGTGTGTGTGTGTGTGTGTGTGTGTGGTGTGTTGTGTGTGTGTGTGTGTGTGTGTGTGTGTGTGTGTGTGTGTGTGTGTGTCTGCATGCATGCTTGGGCAGGTCCATGTATGGAATTAGCCTGACCTTTGGCTTCAACTGCTTTTTCTGAATGACATACTGTATTTAGGAGACATTTTGCAGTTGTGCACGAGTTTGCATCACCTTCCAGATGCTTTTCATAGACTCCGTGTGGGCACCTGCAGCTAGCTTCTCAAACGGCATTCATCTCCTTCGGGCGTAAGGCTTTGGGAAGAACATACGTGCACGTACGTGTCTGTTTTGCATGCTGGCTTCATCAGCCTAATACTTTTCGGGCTTGTTTATGACTGTATGCTCAACGTTCTCTTGTCGTTGCAGTGATTCTAAATGTATTGAATGTTCAATACTGTCATTGACGGCTGATTGGTCATTTCTATTAGGGTATCTAGCTGGGCGATCAACAACTGGCTTCAGTAGCCAACAGCAATTCTGTCGAGCAGCTAGAAACAAGCCTCACTGGAGGCTACGCTGGTCTTGGTCATGTCTCAGAAACTGACATCCATAGAAACGACGAAGCTTTATGATTTTAAACGTGTGTTCAGCAGATGTTAGGATTGTTGAAGCTGAAATGCCATCACCATGAGTAAAGCTAACGTTCGGCTACAAACAAACCCATCCCAGTTTGCATGGCATCACCACCACTAAGCTAACGGCAGAGTCATGTCGGCGTAATGACGTTTAGTATTCATTCAGTTACTTGTTAGCAAACGCCGTTTTGACGACTCAGCAAAGCTTCAGACATACGAGTGGGGTGTTTACTGACACGGATAAAACCAGATGCCCTATTTTAGGCATCGATGCACACACACACTAAAACAAAGCTGACTTCAAGACAAGAGAACCAAAAGTGGTAAACTCAGTTCTGGGTTTGAGGACCAATTCCTGCTCCACGATACAAGATGTGTTCAATAGCAGCTCTCTGATTGGCCAAACAAAACTCTGTTGGTTTGTCATGTCCTTCTGATTACTCGACTCAGATAAAGTGTGTGTCAGTTCCCCTGCAGTGTCATCCTACAGGTGGGCTTTTCACACTCTCCTTGCAGACTGCATCCCTGGCACGACCATCGGACACAGTTCTCCCTTGCTGTGTCAGCCTCGCCTCGCCACCTCTCAGTGTGTCACCTGACGCCCCCCCCCTCCATTACCTCCTCTCAGCAGCAGTTTCTCCACGGTTTGCTACATCATGATTCGTAGAGTTCACATCCAATCCAACTCGGAGATTGCCTTTTTTTGATTTTCGCCGTGGTGGATATGTGCACGAAGTCTCGCTGCTGGTGTGTGCATGTCGGTGTCGAGCTCTGGGATCTCACAGCACAGCATGCTGCCTTCCACCATTTGCAAATCAAATGAGCATGAATGAGGCACCCAGTCAGGCCGAAGCCCTCCTCTCCTCCTTGGATGCTCTCATACCTCGCACTTGAAAGTTAACTCAACCATTTCTTATTAACATCTTAGTTGGAAAAGGGGGGGGGGGGGTTAGGCGCTAGCTATCACAGAGGGAGATTGGCGTGTTTTTTCTTTTGGTGGAACATCTTTACCTGAGTCATTGTTGTAAGCTCTTGGGGAACCTGCTGTGTGTGTGGGTGGTGTGTGTGTGTGTGTGTGTGTGTGGTGTGTGTGTGTGTGTGTGTGTGTGTGTGTGTGTGGTGTGTGTTGTGTGTGTGTGTGTGTGTGTGTGGGTTGTGTGTGTGTGTGTGTGTGTGTGGTGGTGGTGTGTGTGTGTGTGTGGTGGTGTGTGTGTGTGGGTGTGTGTGTGTGTGGTGTGGTGTGTGTGTGTGTGTGTGTTGTGTGTGTGTGGGTGTGTGTGTGTGTGTGTGTGTGTGTGTGGTGTGTGTGTGTGTGTGTGTGGTGTGTGGTGTGTGTGTGTGTGTGTGTGTGTGTGTGTTGTACTTTGACTCGACATGTTTTTGTAGCCTGGTGATTGTTGTCTATCCTGCCACACACACACATCTGTAATGCTATACTTGTGAGGTACTTGCTGACGTCATGCTTTCACCATAACATCAAACCACAACCTCATCTTTAGGATTATCAGTCCATCAACTCCCACTTTTCATACTATTTATATTCATGGCAATAGCTGTTTTATTGTTTGCACTCAGGCTTTGTATATTCTATATATAGTTGTATATAATGGAGGCCACAGCATTCAAACTACACACACACACACACAACCAACACACACACACACACCTCACACACACAACACACACACACAACACCACCCACAACACCACACACACACACACACACACACACACCACACACACACACACCACACACACAACACACACACACACACACACACACACACACACACACACACACGAGGGATTCACAGAAAACAATGCATGCGTGTACTAGACGTGATATGAAAGACAAAAGCTGGTGCATGATTATTTTGTAACGCATTTTTCATCAAATACATTCAGGGTTACATTTTTAAAGCAAATATTATTTTTGGTTTCTATCACACGTCAGCCTTATCCTTTTGTTTTAAGTAGAGTCTGTGCATTTCACTTTTATCTCCGTTTTATGCTTTAATGTTCAAAAAGCTCTTTACTTGTCGCACCTCTTTTCACCCTCTGTCTGAAACCAGAGCCCAGTCTGCTCTGATTGGTTAGCTGGCCGGCTCTGTTGTGATTGGTCAACTGCTTACAGATGTCCCGCCCCTTAATCTATCATGTACAATGTGTTGGAGCATTAGCCAATAGAAGCGTCAGTGTTACATAGTGATGTCACCATGTTCCTGAAGTAAATAAAGAAGTCCAATGGAGGCGTTTCAGGCAGGTGTATGTGGGAGAGAAAGTCTTTAGCAGTTGGCCTACCCATGCACACACACCTGTGTAACGGAGGAAAGGAACATCTGAAAAAGCTAAACCCTCATTTTACCTTTTTAACCAGATTTCCTGCGAAGATGGAGGACTGGTGAGAGATGTCTAAAAAAAAAAAGACCGGTCGAAATTGGGGCATCCACGGCTTAAAATCCTTTCTTCCAGTTGCTCTCAGTGCCGTCTGAATGACATCATCTCCACGCCCCAAGTTTATAACGCTGCTCGAAGTCTCAAGCCTTATTAATAATGAAAACGTTATATACACAAGTCAGTCATTGTTTACCCACTCTGTGTAACGTATACGTGATACTCGATGACTGTGTTATTGATTGTCGGCTATACTAATCGCAGTCCTACAGCGCGCCGCAGCTGTTCACTTACCTGAAATGCCTCATTTGGAGGCAAAATCTCAGTTTTACTTTCTTTTTGTCGGCATAATTACTATAAAAGAGAATAACACGGCATTATCGCAGCTGAATCCATCAAAGGTATAATCACAGTGTGCTTTATTACACTGGAATACAATGTAGCCTAATCGGGATGCTTGATCTGCTGCAGGCCTGTCGACATCTCGCTACAGCATCATGTGGGTCTTTATTGTGTGTTTCAGCAACGCTTACACAATGGCAGCAATCACATCCCCGTTTCCTCCTTCCTTAGAGGGTCTCCTTCCTTAGAGGGTATCCTTCCTTAGAGGGTATCCTTCCTTAGAGGGTCTCCTTCCTTAGAGGGTCTCCTTCCACGTTGCAGTCCTGTTGTCTGATCAGGGCTTTATTTTAATGTTTTACCCACACAGCTTTGGGCCGATGTCTTGCCTTCCTCAGATTGCATCATTGTGTCTACAGTGGGGTGTAAGCAGGGGAGGAAGAGGAGCTGGTCCATGCCATAAAGCGGGTTTATTTCACCATTCTGTTTCCCTTCCGTCATATGGCTCCTCACGGCCGATGGGAAAGCATCCCTTTGCCCTTCTGAAGGGGAGGCAGGGAGCTTTACCCGAGCAGGCGCAGCTCAGCCCCATGATTACAGTGAGTCAGCAGGTTCTGCATCGCTTTTTTTCTACTTCCTTTGCATACCTTCCCTCGCCTCCCTGCTGTCGTCTTTGAACAAATCCCCTGCCTCTCAAGGATGAGGCTCATCATGTTGTTGTCTGGCTTTGATCTGGTGCAGCGATGCCTGTAATGCTCCTCGTGTTCTGCCTCACGACAGAAAAGCAGAATTTATATTTCAGGCCATTTTTTGGGGGGGAAATGTTACACTTCTTTTAGGACTGTTTACGTCTTCGTGGCTGCCATGGAAACGCTTTCCTCCTGATACTTCGGCCTCATTATACAAACCACGCCAGCGGCCATTGTTTCATTTTGGCCACCTCACACTTGGCAATAATTAATTGGAGCTTTTGAATTCAACAGTTGTGCAGAAAGGCTAATTACGTAGTTGCTCTGTCCGTTTCCCCCGTGCGATAAGCTCGTGAATTTAGAAAAAAAAAGTCCACTCTTCGTGCAAACTATTTATAAGAACCGAAAACAAGACCCAAGCGAGGATTAGGAAGGATTAGAGTTGCACAAAAAGGAACAAACCATGCTTACTGCTGTTGAGGGAAATGCTTTGGCGCACATGTATTTTTAAAACAAAATAAAGTTGCAGGTACAGTGAGATGAAATGTTGAGGACAAAGGTCCCTTGGTAATATGTGATTAAAAAATGTCGCCGGCTGCAGTGCTGTTAACAAGATATGCAGCTCCTCTGAGGATGCTGGGTAATCTCTCACCTCGGCATTATGTTGCCTCTGTAATTAGACTAACGGATGATTCAAATGCCCAGAGAAGCAGGTGGGTGTCGTCTGCCTGCCGACTGTGGCTCTGCTGTCTGATGGATGGCACCCACTATTTCTCACTGATAGTCATAATAATATTAAACTTAACTTGTATATCATCTTTCACACAAGTGATGCAGGACATAGGGGTCTACAATGGGAGAGAAAAGGACAACAATTAGGATAGAAGGGCATAAATAATGGAAAACAAGACGCAAAGTGGATGATGAAGAATAGAAAGCTAAATGTAAGTTTGAAAGTAAAACCTACTGAATGTTGTTGATGATGATAAACTGAGTAGTACTAATATTTGCAACATGCTATATATATATCAATGAACACTGCAGAAGCACCAAAAGATCTCCATTCTCTTCTACTCTGTTCTTTTAGGTATCGGTTTTAGTGCATGTAAATGGTCTCTCGACCTCCCCCCCCCCCGCCTAAAACACCTCCATTGGACTCCTTTGTTTACTTCAGTAACATAATAACATGACCCTCGTGCTTCTATTGGCTAGCGCTCCAACACATTAACATGTCAGAGTTGAGGCACAACATACAAATATACAGCAAAAAGTGAGCGTCCTTTTTTAAGTATTTAACAAACATATTCATGAAGTATTTCACATTGTAAATATATATGATATCTGTGGAGGAAGCTTCTGTGTAGCAATGCAGTGGGAGTCACCGACTCATGAAGGAGACACGGGACGGGCAGGAGTTCTGATGTCGTCAAACACTGGCAGTTTATTACGAGCATCAGCCGGAGAACTCGTATCACAAGTCACAGCAGCAGAACGTTCTGACTGCTGCCATGTCAATTCACCCTCATCAATGTTGACCTTTTAACCAGTTTACAGGGAGTCCACCCACATATTGGGGAAGGCATCTGTGAACAGGGGACGGGTGGCGCAGTGGTCTGTGCATCCGGTCATCAGATCAAGGGGGGTGCTGGGGAACTCCAGTTCGAAACCTGCTCCCGCCCCCACTGCGTCAGGCCGTTGTGTCCTTGGGCAAGACACTTCAGCCGGATTTGCTCCTGTGGGTATTGTCCACAGTGACCATTGCCTGTATAAAACATATGTGTAATGTGTGTATTTGTAAAGCGCTTTGAGCACTGGAAAAGCGCTATAATAAATGTAAGGAATTATTACTATTAACACCTGGAGAAGCTGAATCACCTTATCAGACTCTATGGCTCTTGTGACCGAGAGCTGACCGGTCATAAAACTGATAATGGCAGCAAAAGCTGACGCTTCCCATTCCTTAAGACGGATAACAGACTTCGGCTTCGTCGTAACGTCAACAGGCCGAAAGGTCAAATATCTTAAGTAAAGCCAAAATTATTCCCTCACAATATCACCTATTTATGTGCCTATGGCGTTTGTTTTAACTTATTGTATTGCTCTTTTTAACAGAAGTGGTGGAGATGTGAATTTCTTTATCAACGCAAACAGAAATGGTTTCACCTCAAATGCCCCGAGTGGTGTGTTTGCAGAGTGTTGGGTACAGTGTCTCTGACTGTACACACAGACTACTCCCCGTCCCTTTGGCCTGACGTCTGGCTCCTAAACTGGTCAGGCAGGTTGGAAGTCATGACGCCTCTCTGTGTAAACACTGTGTGTATTTACATTTCTCTTAGTAGTAATCCGTTCACACACGTCTCACTCGTCTTGTGTATGTTTGTGCGGTTCTTCCATTTGTTGCACCAACTTGCTTGTTGTTGTGTTTGCAGCCCAGTGAAGTGTTCCGTGTACTGTACAAAGACAGTCAACACAATATAACTATTTTGTTAGAACTATTTGTGGTTTATCAGCTATGGGTTTTGCTTGTTTACTCTTTAGAATTAAACATGCCATGTATACATAGTTTAATATACTATACCAACAATATACTATTGTTTACTTCATATACATAATGTTCTGTTTACTCCTTTGAATACCATCATGGATAGTGGAGGAAATCTACATATTTATCTAATTCCTTTGAGTCTGAATGCTATCGTCTATGTGTATAATGATCTTGTGGGAATTTAGAGGATCGTACTCGTATTTGTTTTGGCATAATTTATTTTATAGGGAAGGGAGACGCAGTGCATTGCGGGCATCTTTGGAGAATAGCATCTGTAGCAACAGAATTAGCTTTCACCCGCTGTTCTTATAATCTAATATGAATTGAGTATAAGCAAAATACAATTGCCTTTTTAATACAGTGTGTGTGTTCAGGTTTGACTCGGTGGTGTCACAGAGAAGAGTTACAATTTTGACGTACATTTCTGCATTCAAGTGCTGAAGGTTTTAGAGAAGCTTCATGAAGTGCCTCCATGATCGATGTGGCTCAGCTGCTGCTCCAACTGTCGGCCATGTTTGTGCTCAGCCAAGTCAGCAGGAGAAATGCCAATATCTTACTTCCTGTTGTTTATAAAAGACAGCGCGCAGTTTCTTTTCGCTTCTGCCTCCGCACCCCCCTTCAGCTCACTCTCCACAGGGAGCACCTCACAGTTTGAAAGCTGCAGTAGAATATCAAAGCACACCATAATGTTTTTAACTATTGGATATGTCACGCTGTGTCGTGCAGGCGGTGCTAAAAGGCCTACTTCTTAACACGTGCAGACTTAAAACATATTCTAGGGATGCTACTGCTGATTACTGGCTTTAGTGATTCATTTTTGAGCAATTGAGTGACCGTTTAGTCAGACACCCGGTTATTTATTCTAAAATGTTTCAGCTCAACGATCCAATCCAAAACTGAAAACGGCAAATGTCTAATTTGTTACCCATTAAATGATGTCAGATAGACTGTTCAACCAATCATTTGAGAACTATGGAGATATCATTTGGTCGGTAGATATTAGTGAAGTGCAGGGGGAACTATAGATGGGTGACAACATTCTGTTATGGTAGTAGTAGTGGTAGTGGTGGTAGTAGTAGTGTTAGTAGTGTTAGTAGTAGTAATGGTGGTGTTGGTGGTGGTGGTAGTGGTGTTAGTAGTAGTGGTAGTAGTAGTGTTAGTGTTAGTAGTAGTAGTAGTGGTGGTGG
>RQJG01025760.1:0-11015 GCA_009756435.1 Chionodraco myersi | reverse complement strand
ACTGATATTATACATATGAATTATACTCTTATGTATGTAGATAGTATAAGAAATGTGCAGAATATGACAGTTTAATGGTGGAGGTACACACACATTGTAATGCACTGTTGAGGAACCTGTGACCCAAGTTTTTCATTCATTGCATAACTAAAATAGCCATTATATACAGTCTTTAATTAACTATTAGAGAATAACGAGTCATGAATATACTTTATAGAGATCTGCAGATAAATCTTTAGTCTTCTCGAGCACCAACTATCAAATATCTCTCCTGATTGTTGGCACTTGACAATCACCTTCCCTGCATTTTACTAAGGTGTAACTAAAGTCTGATTTAAGGGTTGTTTATATTTCACATCATTAATCAGAATCTGCAAAGTAACTCAAATAAATGTAGTGGAGTAAAAATACCAGGTTAACCTCTGAATTGTAGTGGAGTAGAATTACAAAGTAACAATGAGCTGTCATGTGGGTATATATTAATGCTGCGCATTATGGATATAAGCGATTTTCACCCATTTAGTCTACATGTTTTAAATGTGTACACACCAATGTGTTTCCTATCGCCTAAACCTCCAGGGCTGTCCACAGTTTAATACTGTCAACTTCTAATTTTGGGAAAAACAAAAACGTCTTTTAAAACTACAATTCCCAGTAGAGACGTGCCATAGAGATCATGTTGCGAAACACTATAGAGAACCGCAGTGACGCGTCGTAAAACCCGGAAGTAAGTTAGCATTTTTAGCACTTCCGGTTCCTTCGTCAAAAAGCAATGCATTTTCTCCATAGGGTTTTGGAAAATAGCTCGAAATAAGGTCTGTGGTTGGCACAAATTTAAGAGATAAGTCACGTTTTGTTCTATGACATTAAATACATCAGCAGTGACCCCACTGGTGATTTTTGAAGAGTTTACGTGTCTGAAAAACGATGGTTGTTACCGTGTGGCTGAATAGGACTACAGAAATTGTCGAGGCCGTTGTACGTCATTACGCCTAACATGTAAACACTCCTCTAAGTTTGTTTTCCCTGTTCTGCTTGAAAGCAAGTACCTGCCTATCTTTAGTATCTGTATATCTATATCTGACCATTAGAATATGTATTTTTGAAATTGTCATTTTTAACACCGTAGTTTTACAAATTATAGAATAATTAATTACCAGTGTTTTCAAATGTTACTCGGCAGTTCGTTTCGTTGGCTAACGTTAGCTATCAATCAATCAATGTTTATTTATATAGCCCAATATCACAAATGTTACATTTGTCTCAGTGGTCTTCACAGTGTGTACAGAATATCAGTATGACAATACGACACCCTCTGTCCTTAGACCCTCACATCGTACAAGGAAAAGCTTCCGGAGAAAACCCACAGTTTAAAGGGAAAAAGGGAGAAACCTCAGGGAGAGCAGCAGAGGAGGATCCCTCTCCCAGGACGGACAGACGTGCAATAGATGCCGTGTGTAAATCGAAGAGATAAATACCATTTCAACATAGGTAGTCCAAATTTTGGAAATATGCATGTGTGTATTAATAGGAAGATGATCCACGAGTATCCATCCTATATGATCCAGGACCACAGGCCACGACTCAAATCCAGCGCTCGCGATCCAGGACACAGGACCGCAGGATCATTCCATGACTCCGAGATCCGGCGTATATGACACCAAAAAGAAAGACATTTGGGGAAGCTTGGGGAATGGGAACATGAGAGGAAAGGTATAGACAGAGAGAAGGAAGAAGTAAGATGTCCCCCGACAAACTAAGCCTATATCAGCAAAACTAGGGGCTGAATCTAATCAGCCCTAACTATAAGCTTTATCAAAAAGGAAGGTCTTAAGCGCACTCTTAAAAACGGATAGGGTGTCTGCCGCCCGAACACAAACTGGAAGCTGATTCCACAAATGTGGAGCTTGATAAGAAAAGGCTCTGGCTCCTGTTGCGAGGTGGGGGTTTTTACAACCCAACTCCTCACCGCGTGTTGTTTTGACGAGTCCTGCTTGAAATCATAACAGGGAAGGAATTAGAAGACACCAGGATACCAGTTAAACAATAATCCGTTTTAATTAAACAAAGTAGTATAATGCAATACGATATAATATAATACATTACTTATACAATTCAAAGAGTCATATAAGCAATGTGTGGAGTACTCCCGCCCTTATTCACGCACTGCGGACATCCTATTCGTCTTATCAGAGCATGAAGAGAGAACTAACCACCAGAAAAACATTTCCCTAATACAAAGAAGGGGTGGCGTTTCATTGGGGAGATACCAAAACGCTATCTCACAGTGAAATCAGCGTCTGGCAGCTTTGAAAGCCACAGGTGTTGGGAAGGCACCCCATTAAAACTCAAGGAAAATGTCCCTCCCCATTTGTAAAACTTATCGATGGTTTAACCCAGAAAACATTATCAGGGATAATCTTTACACTCCAAACAGAAATCACCCTTAATTCTGCATCTTCCTTCTTCACAAATAGCTTAAAACACTCTTTTGATAAACAGGTAAACAGTCAAAGAAAAAACTATTGTGCTCATCTATTTCTAACAAAAAAGGGAACATTGTTTCGGAAATCTATAAAAAACCTCTCTATATTGGAGAGGAAAAATGTACCTTTTGTTCCTTCAACTATTAACACACAGGAATGTATAAACTTACACATATACTTATTCAAGATACATAGATTTCCTTAAAACCTGGCCTGCCAGAGATCTCAAACAGAATTTCCTCTCCCCTGGCCCACACACCCTGTGCTGCATACCTCGACCTCCCCCACTGCAATAAAACTCATTTTTTACAGCCCTTTGTCTCTCGCCATTTTAGTCCTCACATTTATGAAAGGATCAAAACAGAGAAATCACTATAAAACACAGACACAGGTATTGCTTGAACAGCATTCACTTAACTGCTACTATTTGATAATTACCAGGGAACTCAACAGACCTCTTTTAATGTCTGGAAATTGCAACAAGACTTTCTGCCCTTTTACATGTATCACAGTTCTTTGGTATAATATCTCACATCAATTTCTACAATTCCCTCTTTTGCACTCTTAAAAAAAGAGTGCAACTTATACAAGGCACTTGAACCATAACTATTGTCGCTCCTCTCCACTGTGTTCATCTCTCAACATTATATTTAGAGCCCTTTAAACATTTAGAAACAGCCCTTCATAGCAATTTCTTATGGCAGAATGAGAGGGAGACCAAAACATGTCAAAAAGCTGAGTCCCCATACTCGTCCTCTCCCTCCGAGACATAGGCCAACAGAGGCATTTGATACGGGGGGGAGAAGCATCTTTTCCTTCAATGGTGGAACGGATTAGTCCGACACATAATGAGCGGATGTACGGCACACCACAACACCCACAGGTTAGTCTTTGTCCATGGATACAACTCGAATGGTTTCATCAGACCTCTCTGAGGACAGGATGGGCTGGTTGCACGCAGCACATTTAGGCGCCAGGACCCTGTGGTAGTCTTTCAGACAGTAGATTTTATTCTCAGTGTCCACAGTGAAGGGCACTCCGTCCAGGCTCTCGTTGCAGATGACGCAGCGGAAACAACCGGGGCGGTAAGACTTCCCCAGGGCCTGCCGGCCTGCATGTCCATGATCAGATGTCCACCTGCGTTGCACTTGTCTGCAGACTGCTGGAACCCAGAGTACAGAAAGTCCTCTTCACAGAAAGCCCTTCCTGCGTCATAGTAGAACGCCTTCCCTCTCAGCCTTCGACTACAGGCGCTGCAGGTGAAGCAGCTGTCATGGTAGAGGCTGCCCATAGCTTGGCAGGCCTGGCTGGCTCCATACACCGTCTTGTTGCACTTAACACACACTCCTGTTTCAGCGGAGAGTGGAGTCCCCTGTGCCGTCCTGGCTTGCCGTGTCTTTGTCCCCTCTGATCCGCTGACGGCGGCTTCTGGGCTGCCTGCTAGAGAGATGTCTTCCTTCTCCTCCGGCTTGCTGATGGCGGCTTCCGAGTCGATGCTGAATAGACTCCTTTCGATCTTCCTTCTCCGGTCCGATGATGATGCCTCCTGGGACGACTGCTGGATGGATGTCCTCCCGATCCTCCTTCCCCGTACCGATGATGATGCCTCCTGGGACGACTGCTGGATGGATGTCCTCGAGGTCCTTCTCCTACAGTCCGCTGATGACCGCCTCCGAGTCGACCTCCATGATGAGAGCCCGATCCGTCCTGATGTCGTCTAGGGTCCTCGCAGGTGTTTTCCCCCGCCGCACACTGGCTCCGCACAGTGGTACCAGTTGTCCCCCTTTCCTTGTAGGCGGACGGCATGGGATGTCCTCTGGGTCACTCGGTCGGGGCCGGAGAGCCTGGGGTTGACAGTCAGCCTCCTGCGTCTCGGGTCCCTCTTTCGGCGTCAGCAACCTGTGTGGAGAAATCTGATACAAATCCCTCAAGCCTACGCTCCGGGCTCTGGGGCCCTCGGCTGTTTGACCCACCAGTGCGTGGCAACTTGGAGCCTGTTGGTGGGGTGTCTTAAAACCACAGACGTCTGTGCACAGGTTTTCTAAATTAATTGTGCAGCTTCAGAATCTTAATACTTGGACTGTGCCCACTAAATAAGAACCCCAACATCTTTAGGTAAACTAAATAACATATTTCAATAGCTCTGAATTTCTGACAAGCATCTGTATTTATTTTTAAATGAAATCCCTGAGATCCCATTAAAAATCTAAAAATATGATTTGAACTGTTAATGTTTCTGGTAAAGAAACACACTAATCTTATGGATTCAAAAACAACCAAAATCACAATACTAACAAAGTGAATGGCTTCCTGGTGATACTGCTTCTACCCGTCAGTGCTTAGATATTATCCCGCTGAAAAAATGAATACAGAATTCCCACCAACTGTCATCAAATGTCTTTCTAAATGTAGATGAAATGTATATCCCCATAATGACCTAAACAATAAAGTCTATGGCTTTTACTTCTTTACCAGGCTAGTTACATGATGTTGTCTGTTGAAACATTACTCACAGGTCAGCTCCCAGCATTCCATTCTGAACTTACATCTCTCCCAGCAGCCCCTTGGCCACTAATTCTCTATCTGTGTAACCTGCTATAACTCAATCAATATTAGAGACATGTCAACATTCATCAAACAGTGTGTTATCCCCAAATATGGAGCAGGTCAATTCTAAAACTGTCAATCAATGGTCAGATTGAACAATGGAGTTGGGCCAGCCGGTTCCTTTCAGTCCCTAAATGAAAAATGTACATTGTAAAGTTTACACTCCCCCTTTTTTACACATTTTCTCATGTGTAAACAAAAACCTGTATGGGAAGAAAACCTTCAGGTCATAATGGATTATAAGACAATACCAAACATTTTTCCCAGTAAACACTTGAGAGTGTTTCTCTCCATCATTCAGTCCTAAAAGAAACAGAATCTTCAAATGTCATAGTTTGAGTTTCACATTCTGCAAACAGCCACCTCCTGTGGGAGTGAAACATCATGTGTTAGTCCAAAACATGCTTGATTAGTCATCGTTTTAAATCATGCAGTTGCACTGATCAGGTGCAGACATACACACACTCACACTCACACTCACACTGTCAGGTTGTAAAGTCAGGTCTGGTCAGGTTTGGTCAGGTACACCTCAGAGTCAGTCATTGAGAGTGCCTTCCCAAGTTACCCTGTCGGTCAGGGTCAAAGGTCAGTTTGTCTCAGTCTTTTTGGCCATGTGTCGTGCTCTGCAGAGACTCTGATGTTCCAGCACAGGCCAGCATCCTCCGTCTATAAAAATCTGTATATATGGAGCGCCATCATTTATTAATTCACAATTCCAACTATAATGTTCAAGATATCTCTAACTTTTCATTGGAACAGCGGTTTCCCAAATTCCCTGAAAAGTGTTAGCCAAAAAATGTCACTTCCTTATTGTACTATTACTGCAATTCATTTACACCTAATCAATATCAACACGTCTAATAGATGTATTTCAGCAACTTGTGTACATCACTATTATCTTGTGTCAAAACATTATCAGGATCTGTAAAGCTCTGCTATGTATTCCATAACTCATTCTATTAATTTATCTTCAATTCTGGTGCACTTAAAGAACAATGTTACCCTCTTTAACAGTGCGTGGAACCCTGGGTGTCCTGAACATGTAACAATCACTCCTTCCTTTATCAAGGACCTAAAAACAGAAGTAATTTCATCAATGGTTTGTAGCTGAACTTAGGAATCATCCCTCATGGTAGGTATGTTTTTACTTTTTAACATCTCTAAATGTCAGTTAATTACCAACTAAATGAATGTCCATTAGGAGGTGGTGCCGCTAGTCCTCTAAACTCATAATCTGGTGCTGTGCGCTTCCTGTGAAGCTGCAAGTAAGATTTTAAAAACCACTGCAGGGTGGGTCGAGCGACCCCTCCTTCCTATTGGTCGTCAATAATATGCACCCTTACTGGGTGATTGAAGGCCCCACATTATTTCCCATTTCAGCATCAGCCCTCTTTACTCTAAAATTACTTTTTAAATAGGAATATGTAGAAATGGAACAAATATTCAATCTTCAGAAAAGTTCTTAACCAATGTCTATCTGGTGAACAGCCAACATATTTTAAAATGTCAGATGTATAAAAATAAGCCTAAATACTCCCTTACCATCAAAGTCCAAATCTAGACACAAGGTGAACAGTTTTGGTAACGGACAATTTTAATCTAAAAACAAAACAAAATTGGACTTGTGTCCTTGTTATTTGTTCTTCAAAATACATTAGCAAATACCCTGCGAAGTATTCGCAACCTAACTAACCCTCCCTAGGATATGAAATCCATTAATCCCTTTACTCATAGTTAGTTTATATGTCTAAATTATTATGTGTGACCTAATAATCAGATGTCTTGTTTGTCAACCAAGAATATTAAACTTTAATCTTTTCAGTATTCCAGACCATCGTTTAAACAATCAGCCTCCCTTCTCAAACACTAATGTTATTGTTGTACACCACCCTCTGGAAAACTCTTGCACAGTTATGCTGTCAAATCATCGCATATTTTCCTCAGAGTCTGAACCGTCTGAGACCAGCCTGTCTCAAGATCTTGTCACAATGTGAACAGTCAGTAATGCGTTGTCCTCTGCAGCTGTAGCCAATTAGGATCAATGAAACTCTTGCACTGGGATGTCCTGAGGGGGAAGGCACCTCTGGATCAATGTGCTACAATCAGCAGACACACGTCCTCTGCACAGCAGGAATCCCCCAAAACTGCTGTTCCTCTTCCCACCACTGTTGCCTTGGCAACGAGGTACACGCAAAATGTCAACCCCTCCTCAGATGCGTTCTTTGCACAGTTCTTCTGTTTCTGTAGTGAGCAACTCTTCACCAACACACTGATTCAGAGTACAACCCAAAGGTGGCGCACAACTTTCCAGTGCCGCTGTAATCACAATAAATCAGCAACTGGAGATAAACTCAATTTAAATCTCTCCCCCAAAGGGTTACAAAATAAAACGGCTGAGTGTCTATATGGTCAGGAATGCTGAAACATGTGAATGTTAAAACAAATCAATGGCAGTAGTCTACCCATTAAAAGTAGTAAAACCACATTGTAAAATCTCTTTTGTCTAGTTGAAGTCCTGCTTACTTCATCTTTAAAATCTTCTTTAATTTGAAACCACAAAAGGTCTTTAATGGTATCAATTGTGAACTTCCTTAATATGAATTGTAAATGCAACATATATTCTCTTTAGAACACAGATATGACAGTAGCTGCTGAAACTGGTTAATAGCAGTTTTCTGTCAACCTAGTTAAGCCTGTTGTTGTTATATCTAGTAAATATATTTTTATTTCATGTTTACTCACAAAACAATATGACATTATTTAGAAACAAGTTTTACTCTCTTACCAATAGAGTTGTTCATCAGTGAGTTCAACAGATGCAGCCACCCCCGCTTGTCCCATAAATAAATTGGTTGTGGTTACGTCCCACATGGACATAGCCACCTCTGCGTCATATGCATATGCATAACTTTGGTCGTCTTTTCTATCATTTTTTTATGGAGGAACTCAAGGTCGGCACAAGCCTTTTTCTTGTCTCCCTGTTTGAGTCCACTGAGAATCAATCTCTCAGTCTGTCCCCATTTGCTCTCGGAAACTTCCGGGAATTGGGACGTGTAAATCTTTATTTTCAAACTGTCCCTCCATGGTGATTATATCTTATTTATCTGACTAGGTTGCTATGTGTTCAGTGTTATTTATTAATATAATGGACAATACTCGTCGTTACTCCTAACGTAGTTAATGTATTTATTTAACTGTTCTGCCCTTAATTCAAATGTGTAACTATTTTGAGTGTAAAAAACTGATGTATTACACCCCCACTTTGAATGATGTATATCTATATATATATATATTATTCAAGAAGTACTACCAGAAGCACTTATAATGCTATTAACGGACTGGCTTACCGAAAGGCAGTTGAGTAGTACTTGAAATGTTTTGGCTCTATTAACCCAGATATATATTTCAATTATCCTGTGTTCTTATTTTTTATTTTCCTAGTCTAACGCACTTATTGTGAGTCGCTTCGGAATAAAGGCGCCAGTCAAATGGAATGTACTAATGCAAGAAGTACTACAAAATACCTCCACCAGATGGCGGCACCTCACCAGTTCCACCTCACTTGAGGGGAAAGATGCTTCTGAGAGCAACCAGCTTAAACTATGCGTATTTATCTGGTCTTTTCTCCCTTATTTATTAGTAGTTATTCACATAAAATTATTCCCCGTACAGTCTATCGAGCTTTTTTGGTGCGATGTTTATTTCAACAGATAATGCGACCTTAGAATGCGCTTCGACACGGCTTTTCAGCTATGTGACATCCTCATGGAGCCGAAAACCAGGTCAACAGAATCCTTTATCGTCACGTTTAGCTTCTTAGATTAATAACCCCACAGAACAAGAGAACGAGATTCCGTTCGTTTCAAAATGGCTATTTGAAATTTGCGTATCTCCTCTTGGTATTTAATTACATATAATACACTCCAGCGTCCTATGAGGCTGAAGAAGTATTATTCAGTTTCGAGATCCACTTGACTCGCACTGACTGAAATTGCCGACTTGATTTCTTTAAAAATCAACGGGGCCCTTCACCATTTCTTACATTTCTCGTCGCTTCACGTGTAGCATCCTTAAGGTTCTCCGCCTTTGCTTTATCATCATCATAGTAGTCCAAAGTTACCTACTTTATTCTATATGTACTGCACAATTATACCACAATTATAGTCCGTCGTTACCTATCTATGTTAATGTATGCAGTGCACTATCTTATGTGATTAGTAGTCCAAAGTTACCTACCTATACTAATATATGCATTGCATTATTTAATCATCTAGTCTATGACACTGAGAAATATTCCTGACAACTCTAAAAAATTTGAATATATCCAAATCACAGATTTCGAGTGTAACGGGTATCCGTGCTTACCTGTGTTTTTGTATAGAGCTCTGTTTTTAGTTGTCAGAAGTATTTCGAGGTGCCCCCCTGGACAGCTTCGTCCGCTGGCTCCTGATGTGACTCTCTGTGAACTCCCACTCGCTAACGTCGGGTCACCACTTGTTGCGAGGTGGGGGTTTTTACAACCCAACTCCTCACCGCGTGTTGTTTTGACGAGTCATGCTTGAAATCATAACAGGGAAGGAATTAGAAGACACCAGGATACCAGTTAAACAATAATCCGTTTTAATTAAACAAAGTAGTAATAATGCAATACGATATAATATAATACATTACTATACAATTCAAATAATCATATAAGCAATGTGTGGAGTACTCCCGCCCTTATTCACGCACTGCGGACATCCTATTCGTCTTATCAGAGCATGAAGAGAGAGCTAACCACCAGAAAAACATTTCCCTAATACAAAGAAGGGGTGGCGTTTCATTGGGGAGATACCAAAACGCTATCTCACAGTGAAATCAGCGTCTGGCAGCTTTGAAAGCCACAGGTGTTGGGAAGGCACCCCATTAAAACTCAAGGAAAATGTCCCTCCCCATTTGTAAAACTTATCGATGGTTTAACCCAGAAAACATTATCAGGGATAATCTTTACACTCCAAACAGAAATCACCCTTAATTCTGCATCTTCCTTCTTCACAAATAGCTTAAAACACTCTTTTGAAAAACAGGTAAAAAGTCAAAGAAAAAACTATTGTGCTCATCTATTTCTAACAAAAAAGGGAACATTGTTTCAGAAATCTATAAAAAACCTCTCTATATTGGAGAGGAAAAATGTACCTTTTGTTCCATCAACTATTAACACACAGGAATGTATAAACTCACACATACTTATTCAAGATACATAGATTTCCTTAAAACCTGGCCTGCCAGAGATCTCAAACAGAATTTCCTCTCCCCTGGCCCACTCACCCTGTGCTGCATACCTCGACCTCCCCCACTGCAATAAAACTCATTTTTACAGCCCTTTGTCTCTCGCCATTTTAGTCCTCACATTTATGAAAGGATAAAAACAGAGAAATCACTATAAAACACAGACACAGGTATTGCTTGAACAGCATTCACTTAACTGCTACTATTTGATAATTACCAGGGAACTCAACAGACCTCTTTTAATGTCTGGAAATTGCAACAAGACTTTCTGCCCTTTTACATGTATCACAGTTCTTTGGTATAATATCTCACATCAATTTCTACACTCCCATTGTACTTTTATGCGGCTTTCACACCAGCGCTTTTCCCTTTCTAGCTCTGAGCGGGAGCTTTTCTGGTTCAGCTCCGGTTTCCCTTTTCAGCCCCCGCTCTGTTCACACCGCCCACTGGCGCCCCAGAGCTGCCCCTGCTGCGTCATGACGTCACCGTTTACATCGCTGATTTGCTCCCCAATGGAACCCATTACGGCGCTCACAACAACAACAACAACTGCGTCAGGTCGATGATCGTGTTGCTTTTAATCACACGAAGCCAGAATAAATTGAATAACGACTTCTCCAACCTTATACTTTGCTCCAGAGTGCCGTGGTTCAT
>RQJG01025758.1:0-25915 GCA_009756435.1 Chionodraco myersi | reverse complement strand
TGCATGACGAATAGTCCACCAGGAACCAACACAACAAACACGGCCGAGTTCAAGTAGTGTTCTCCTCAAGAGCTGGGCCGCTGTAGCATCACGGAGCCAATGGAGCTAACGGAGCTAGCAGAGAGGAGCTAGGAGCAGCAGTCCCGTTGTCATGAAGGGGGAATCTAACTATATACAGAATATGTTTTTGTGGATCCAGGCTAGAAACATGTTCCTTTTCTGATGTTAAGTTGGACATTTTAACATAGGGTCTACGGGAATTGCTCCCATCTGCATCCATCGCCTACAGTTTGCAGCATTGGGCTTCACCGCACTGTCCCGGGGTTTGCCGCTTGGCTCTGATAGGCCAGAAGTCGGTTTGATTGCATTCAGACTCGATTGCTTATTAGTGCGAATGCTGTTTACAGCATTCCACTATAGTACTTCAAATCTTTATTCTTCCCCTTATTATTTCAGCCAATACTTTGGCTCTCCATAACTTCAGCTTATTTTCAACTACAGAAACCATTCAAATATTAAACTATTCAGCCTGTTCAGGAATCGATGGTAAACCTTCAACTTTTTAAAAATATTTCATACTTTTTGAAATATTCAGCTTTTTAAACTCTTTTTTTTAACATTGAAGTCAATAGGAAATGCCTTCAAATCCTGTTTTCCTACACTTTGCGCCAAATGCTTCTCCTTCCACATAATTTCAGCTCGACACTTCATTCCAACTTTCAAATGATCACAAGACCTTCAGCTTGTAAAACTTGTATAAAAGATTTTTGATATCTTTTAAACTTTTTGAGATATTGAATTTAGTTTGGAGCTTAGCAGAGAGGCCTTTTTCAGATTTTAACATTAGAGTGGATGGAGCAGCTCGTTAACTCTTGAGTGCTTTGATCTCAAAACAGAGTGCAGGACAGCTCCAAATTCTCCCCCAAAAATGTTTTAAACTTGCCATAATTCCCAAACCCTACACTCCTCAGACATATTTTTTCATGGAAAACGTAGGAAAACCTCTCCGAGGTTGAAAAAAAAAAAGAAATAAGAAAAAATATTAAACAAAATGCCTCTTGAGGGCATGAAGTGACAAAAACGTTCAACATTCCTCCATTGAAGCCCATTGTAATTTCAGGCAGATATTTCCTCACAGCAGCAGCCGCACACCTTTAGTTAAACTGCCAAAAAGGCCGCATCATTAACCCGAAACTACACAAAAATTACACTTCATATACTCAACTTCCTTGACATGCTTCACGTTTTGAAATGTCACAGATATCTGTTACGGTTTTTCCACAAAACGTTCACATGTAAGAGGTTTATCTCTCATTCAGAACAATGGAAACCTGTGATCTCTACAGAGCTCGTTAGCTCAACTATAAACACCTGTGTAATGAAACACGATGATGTCATCGCTCCAACTGACATGCAGCAGACTTCAACAGTCCAGCTGTGAAGACAATTCGGGACAGTTTTGAGATTTCTTCAAATGCCGTTGCCATGGCAACACAATGCTCGCCTTGAAACACGGTTTTCTCATAGCTTCAGTGAAAATACTCCAAACAGCCCAGAACTTCACAGGTTTGATAACGATGCAGCCATCAATGCATCTAAGCGTAGTATGGGGTGTCATCAAATGTCGTTGCCATGGCGACAGACCACTCGCCATGAAATACGATGAGGCTGTAAGTCCAATCGACACTGTCCAATCGTCCCCCAATCTTCACTTGTATATCACCGGTCCATGCCTCAAGAGCTCTACGCCAAATCTGAGATCTCACCATATGCCGTTTCCATGGAAACGCATCCCTCGCCATAAAACATGATGTCGCTATAAATCCAATGGACACGGTCCAATCGTCCCCCAATCTTCACTTGTATATCACCGGTCCATGCTTCAACAGCTCTACGCCAAATCTGAGATCTCACCATATGCCGTTTCCATGGAAACGCATCCCTCGCCATCAAATATGATGTCACTATAACTCCTATGCAAATGTTCAAAGAGTGCTCAAACTTCACATGTGTGCTAACAGTCCAGCCGTGAAGACATCTACGTGACAGTTTTGAGATTTCTTTAAATGCCGTTGCCATGGCAACACAATGCTCACCATGAAACACGGTTTTCTCATAACTTCAGTGAAAATACTCGAAATGGCCCAAAACTTCACAGGTTTGGTAACGATGCAGCCATCAACACATCTAAGCGTATTATGGGGTGTCATCAAATGCCGTTGGCATGGCGACAGATCATTCACCATCAAGTTAGTTCAAAAGTTTGCAGTTCAAATATTCTCCTGCTTTCCCAAGCCTTTTTACATTCTTTTCTCATCTTAATACAAATTAATTCACTACTACTTACATCTGATATTTAACTCCTTCAGGCTATTTTCAGCTGCAGAAACCATTCAACTATTACATTATTCAGCTATTTCAGGACATCAAGGCTATACATGTGGTTGTTTATACCTTTTTTAAAACCTTTTCTTTGAAATATTAAGCTTTCTCTGCATTTTTTTAGCTAAAAGCAGCTACCATTCAAGTAATAACACATTCTGCTTTTTCTGCATTTTCAGCTAAATTCAGCCATAAATGTTCACAGTTTACAGCATTCGCACGCATTTTCTGCAGGAAATGCATTTTCTAGTTCTGTCTGAGTAGCCCGGATGATGCTGCATCGCAATTTTTGATGTCGAAATGTATACACCGAATTTTTTTACATCGAATTTTAAACACCGAAATATTTGACGTCGAATTTTTTTCACTTGAATTTTTGGGATCTGAATTTGAACATTCGAATTTTTTTAACTTGAATTTTTACATTTTTATTTCACATAGGTGAATTCGGAGCAAAAAAAATTCAGATACATGATTTTCAAAGTAATTATTTTCAATGCTATAAATTCGGTGTCTAATAAAATTCAAATACTTCTGTCTCTTGTTTGCTTCCATAGTTATCAGGTTTATCCTAAAGGCTTCATGTTTAGTTCATAGCCCATGTTTAGGGTTAGGGTTTAGTAATGTCTCGTTGTTAACGTGTTCATTTACTGTCACTTATGTTACGGCCCGGCTCCTGGGCCACAGCAAAAACCCTAGAGTCGAGACGAGGTGCAGCAATATAACAATATTTTATTTATATTTAAACAAATGAAGCCAGCAATAGGTCCCCCGAGGCTGGCACAGAGAGAGTGCCAGAGGAATGAGCGCGAGGGACGAATCCGGTTGGGCTCTCTTCTAGTAGGCTTCCCCGACCCAGGTGCAGCTCATCAGGCAAATGCCGGCCCCACAGCACTGGATCGCCCCCTCGTGGTGTGGAGAGGTCATCACACTTGTGTCTTGTCTCGTCTGTCATTGCACTTCCTGTTTTATTTACCCCTCTTTTCAGAGCTCTTGACTTTCACACCATGTGTGTGTTTTCCCGCCACTGTGATTGTCGGCCTCAACCTTGATTGTTTCCGCCTGTGTCCCATGAACGCTTCTATAAATACTCCTCGTGTCCCTTTGTCCTGTGCCAGTTCATCTTGTTTCGTACAATGTCAAGAGAGCCAGAGTTTTCCAAGCTAACTTCTTCAGTTTCAAGAGCCACATTCAGTTAGTCTTCTTGTACTTTAGTGTGGAGTCATGCAGATGAGTCCAAGTCTCTGTGTCACTTCCCTGAAACATTTATTAATCACTTCAATGTTGCAGCTGAAACAGAAGGATTGAGTCGTTTTTAAACGATATACTGTTAGATATCTTGTGAGTTTCTTCCTCAAATATAACAATATAACATATATCTGATAATTGGAGTGGAAGTATAAAGTAGCAGGAAATTGAAAATGCTCAGTAAAGTAAAGTACATCAAAATGTTGGTACTACTACAAATGGACTTCCTAATTTTACCGAAAGCCAATCAGAGCACACTGGGATTTTCAGAAGGGCTTTATAAGGAGACAAAGTGTTTTTCCTTGTCGTTTTCTTTCATATTGCTCGTCAAAGTTATCAGTACGTTAATCAAGCCAAATAAGGGCAAAACTATTCGATTGGTTGCAACGTGTCTGGCAATGAAGTATTTTAAAACTTACCACCATGACCTCAGAGCAGAAGTCGACTAAAGAGCGTCACATCAGAGCAGACGCTCTCTGACAGCCTCAGGGCTGCAGCAGGACTTCAGACTCTCGTCCACGATGAACAGAAGAACTCAGCAGGAAATGGGTAATTAAATATATTCTAATTTGTGTGTGAGTGTAAAACATTGCTTTTCCCTTTTACTGAGACATTGTCTACATGTGTTCCCATTCATAGTGTTTCTGATGCTTGACCAGATCGGAGCAACAAAGGGTTTAAAATAACAACATTTATTTCAAATGTGATCTTTAAAATTGTGATTTTCAAACTCTGATAAACACAGAATTATAAATTCAATGCATTTATTTCTCTCAGAATAAATTGAGTAAGAAGCTGGCAATGTATCAACATCTTCTTACGACAAAATCAATTCGTTCATTTAAAATGAATCAGATTTTAGTTTGTCTAATGGATTTTAGTTTCAGCAGAAAGATATTTGTTTGTTATTTTAAAGAAAATGTCAGCATGAGAACCGAACAATTCTCCGCGTGTAGTTTTTAGTTCTGCTTTAGATTCATATCTGGAGTGTAACATTACTCGTACATTAAGACTCAACCCATTTGTTATCTTTCTATGTAGAAGTGCGTTGTTGACTTCTGCTTCTGATACCTTACATAACGGGTACTGTTTTTAAATATCGATTTAATCCCAAAATCCACCATTCAGTGTTTCAGTGGTTCTATTTCGTCTCTACTGACCGCCAGAGGCGGTGCTTTAAGCACTGGATATGTCCATCGCGCGCATGCACAGCTCGAGTACCAATAACAACAAAGTCACCTGTGACCCACGTGACACCGGCTATATCAGCCGGTGTCGTCAGAGGATCTGTTCCTTTCATCTTCTCGCTGCGCGAGGGTACCATGGCTACATTTTTGTAGCCATGGGCGCCATCCCATCCCGCCAGGAGACCATCACCATAGGTGCATGTCTCTCAGGGTGGGGTGCAGTGCGGCAGGGCAGGACCGTTCAGGGTCAGCGGTCTGCCCAGCAGAGTGCGCGCTAGGTCAACGTGCTAGAGCTTCGTGTTACGACTGGAGCACACAAAAACTGATAGGACCCAAATGCACGACTCTAGACAAAAGATGATTAAAAAAAGGTTTTACTGTGATGATAAAACAAGGTAATCCATTCACAAGGTTCAAAACGATCTGGCACTTGGCACAGGGAACACACAGAATATATACAAAAGCAAGGGACTCCACAGGTGCAAACAATAAGGGCGGGGCAGGTAATCAGGTCCGTGGACAAACAGGCAAGGTAGCAATCGAACTACCTGAAATGAGAAGGGAAATGACAAAGTAAAACAGGAAATGGCAGACACGGACTTGACAATATAGACTCAGAGAAATAATACTAACAGATCTGACGAGACACAACAGTACCCCCTCCACCAGACCGCCGTCTAACATCCGGGGGGGAGGAGGAGGCTTGGATGGAGGAACCAAACGACTCTCCCGAACCGGTTTGACTTTGGCAACATGAAAGGTCGGATGGACTCTCAAGGACCTGGGCAGGCGCAGGCGAACAGCCACCGGGTTAACAACTTTCGTTATGGGAAACGGACCCACAAACCTCGGAGCCAGCTTCCTGGAGGCCACACACAGGGGCAGATCTCTTGTAGATAGCCAAACCTTCTGCCCGGGTTTGTAGGCAGGTGCCGGACGACGATGTCGATCTGCTGTCTTTTTCATGCGAGCAGCACTCTTCAGGAGAACCTGGCGAGCTCCTGCCCAGACTCTGCGACACCGCCTCACCAGGGCATGTGCTGACGGTACAGTCACTTCCTTCTCTACTTCTGGAAACAGAGGAGGTTGGTAACCATAGGCGCAGTGAAAAGGGGAGAGACCCGTGGCAGATGTAGGTTGGGTGTTGTGGGCATACTCCACCCATATCAGCTGCTTGCTCCAAGTTGTGGGATTCTGGGACACCAGACACTGTAAACACGTCTCCAGTTCCTGGTTGATCCTCTCTGATTGACCATTAGCCTGTGGGTGGTAACCAGATGTGAGGCTGGGAGTGGCTCCTATCAGGCTGCAGAACTCCTTCCAAAACTGGGAAACGAACTGCGGCCCACGGTCTGACACCACATCTCGAGGGAAGCACTATAGTGCCGGCTTGGACAATTCTCCCATAGGGATATAGCAGCACCGTCCAAATATTGGGGCCAAGGGATGGTCCACTGAATTTGCAGTCCCGTCACCACCATATTTGTGCCGGACACAACATATGCGTGTGGTGCATGTAATTGGACCCTAGGTGGCGGTCTTCTAATAGGGTTGTACTTGTACTGCATGGGGGGTGGCAGAAAGTCAATATGGGGTCCCACTTACCAAATATTTGTAATGATGTGGGGGGGGGGTGTCCGACAACTTCAATATGGGGTCCCAACTTCCGAAATATTGTAATGATGTGGGGGATGTCCGACAACTTCAATATGGGGTCCACTCTACGAATATTTGTAATGTTGTGGGGGGTGTCCGCAACATCAATATGGGGTCCCACTTCCCCAAAATGTTGTACCATGTCACTTATACTTTATGGGGGGGGGGGGTGTACTTGGGAATCTGAAGTAAAGGAAAACTGTAACCCACCCAGAACTTTTTTTTCAATCAAATGTCAAACTTTCTCACAAAATCCTGATTTACTCGTAGAGTCAGACAGGGTTTTGCTGGAGAAGAATGAGCAAATTGAAAAAAATTCAAAAAATGTGCTTGGCGCTCCGAGCCTTTGAGAGTGTGTTGTTGCACTTGTGTGGAACCTGCTTGCAAAATGTGGGGACCCTGCGACCGTGTACATAGTACTAAGAGCCATTTCATTGTATTCCCCTCCCCCACCACCAGGCTTGCAGATTCTAAGCAGTGCAGTTGCAGTGATATCAGCGTTGCTCATTGGTGCGGATGGTCACGAGTTCGAATCCATGCTATGGCATGCATGCAACATTTTTTATATTTAGTCAAGAGATAATTATATGTGGAAAGTTGTCTTCTCAGACTCTCCATATTTGAAGTTGATTATTGTATAGTTAGTGTTATAGTATTTTAGGGTAGTTAGTATAATAGGTTTATTCATTTTGTAACTATTAAAGGTAAAACACACGTTTTTCACACGCAGGGATTACTTCCATTCTCTTCGTCTTGGTCTGTAGATGTGATTTGATGTGTCGTTTATACATTTTGATGGCGGAAAATATATGAAAATGTCCCGTTGATATACATACTGAGAAATATATCAGTATATAGTAGACTTTTTTCCCTGTAATCTCTAAGCGGCCTCTCGTTTGCTAAGCTGGGGAACAAATAGTCAGTCTGGCGCAGGCCCGTCTGTCAAATCACTCCTATCACCAATCATGATACTGCGCTGTCGAGTTGGACCGCTAAACCAATCATGATACTCGCTGTCCATTGTGAGATTGGACCTAAACCAATCACGACGCGAGTTCACAATGGACAGAGCCACTCACGGCACGGCTTCTCTCCGAACCCGCCCCCCTCACGATTTTGATTGACAGTGGACAAATCGCGAGGCGCATTATTCAGAGTAAGTAACAACACTATTGTTTCTATTTTCCCGTTTACAGTCATAACACCTATTTTTACAACCGTCGTTTTGGCGTCAACTTTTACATTACGCTATACAGTCGGCAACTTCAGTCTGCATAAAGTTAGCAAGCCAGCATTGCTAATGCTATCGTGTCTAGGTTAAATACACGTTATTATATTAATTAATCAATGTCAACAGCCATGCGTTGTACATCCGATTGACAACAGTAATTTAAACAAGTTGTTAAACGACTCTTGTATTAATGGGCATGTTGTAATTAGTAACTACACTTCTGTGAGCAGTGATACAGAAGTCATACAGCATACTGTATACACAGAGGTGGGAAGTAACTAAGAACATTTACTCAAGTACTGTACTTAAGTAGAATTTTGAGATACTTGTACTTCACTTGAGTGTTTCCATATTTTTCTACTGTGTAAGGCAAGGCAAGGCAAGTTTATTTATATAGCACTTTTCAACACAAGGCAATTCAAAGTGCTTTACAAAAAATTAAAGACATTAAGCATTAAAAAAAGAAAAGCTAATAAAATAAACATTAAAAGAAAAAAATACATGGATAAAAGTTACAGTGCAGTTTAAGATATGAAATATGTGTACTTCTACTTCACCACAATTCAGAGGTAAATGGTGTACTTTTACTCCACGACATGTGTTTAATAGCTTACCTTTAGTTACTTTACAGATTTGGTTAAGATGCCTATTGGTTACTGGTGGCGTTTTATGAGTTTATGTTTATCAGTTTATTTGTTCATATAGACACCTAAAGTATATCATATATTATATGATATAAATATATTTATGTGAGATAAGGGATCGTTGCTCACTATGATATGATAAAGTGTGTTATATGCTCCAGGAAGGACACAGTATATTGTTGAATATTCAAGATAGCTATATACTGTATATAACATTACATTAATTGTAATTCAATATACATACATCAATCATATATGGATAAAAGGACAACTTCACCGTTTATGAACATGATGTGTGTTTATACATGATTATATGTGTAGATAACCTGTGTAAATAATGGTTAACATGGTGTCAGTGTTGTTCGCTTTGCAGTGTAGGTCTCTCTAACACTTGCATTGTTATTTTACTTAAAGTTTAGATGATCACTAAACCTATAAGCCATAACAAAATGGGAGATGCAGAATGGACGGGCTTTGGCCTTCAGGAGGGATAAACCTGCTCCAAGGAAACGGAAGTGAGGTGCCCTCTGTCAGAAGGTAAAGTATAGAAACATATGTACCTATTACTTATTATTCACATATGATAAGTATATTACTGGACATTTACAATTTACTGGTGCAAATATTATCAATCATAGGATTTACACTGAGTGACTCACTTCAGACTAAAACATAATGATGATAGTTTCAGATTAAGAAATGCCTCATGCATATATTTTATATCACACCCCCAGTAGTTACCCCCAGAGCCCAGCCTCCTCCCTGTGGTCTGCCAGGAGCCCCCAGAGCCCAGCCTCCTCCCTGTGGTCTGCCAGGAGCCCCCAGAGCCCAGCCTCCTCCCAAGCAGTCTCTGGGTGCTGTCCATGTACGGCAGGGATATCCTCCTCCCTGGTTGCTTCCTCCTCCCTGGTTGCTTCCTCCTCCCTGGTTGCTTCCTCCTCCTTGCTGACCCAGGGATCTCCATCTCCTCCTTGCCTTGTCCCTCTGCAACACTCTCCTCCTCCCAGCCTGCGGCCTCCTCCCTAGTAGCTTCCTCCTCCCTGGTTGCTTCCTCCTCCCTAGTTGCTTCCTCCTCCCTGGTTGCTTCCTCCTCCACAGCTGCTTCCTCCTCCCTGGCTGCTGCGTCCAAGCAAGCTGCGGCATACGCCCATGCTGCTGACTCCTTGCACCCTTGTGCCTCCTCTCTGCCCTCCCTGTCCGCTGCCGCCTCTCGCCCTTCTGCCTCCTCGCAGGCTCCAGCCTCCATGCCTCAGCCAGGTGTCTCTTCAGCACTTGATTCTGCGCCTCCTGATGAGTCTGGGGTATATAAATCAATATGCAATTATGTGTTTTAGCTGTGGTTGTCCTTTTTCACTGTCCTCACATTCTTGTTCTCTTTTCTATATGTTGGCAGGCTGTGGATGACTCTGGCATGGCAGGCATGGACCGAGTGGACAGCTTGGCAGAGTGTCTGGTGGAGCTGAGGAACCAGCTGACTATGGTCCTAACAAACCAGCAGGTCAGGATCATGAACAGTCAAGCTGCTTTTCCTCTGTGCATATACAAGTTCACACTTTGAGATATTCTTGTCTTATGTGCTGTGTTCTCCCTCTCTCAGGTGAGTTGCTCTGTGGCAGAACCTGCTGGACTATGACAAGCAAAGGGTGGTTTTTGCTGCCAGACATCAGAGCAGGCTGGACACAGGGCGGTTCAGGTCTCCTAAGAAGAAGCAGGAGTTCACTCCAGGGGTGGAGAGTTTGAAGAGGCATGCTCTCACCACCACGGCCCCACTTGCACAGTGGCCAGATTGCTGCCGCCTGATTGAGGCAATCTTTGTCAGGCTCTGTGTTATCCACCGTAGTCCCAGGAAGAGGGGGACTGGCACAGTGTCAAGATGGGATCTCATCCTGGAGGACTACAGGAAAAGCAGGCGCCGCATTCTGTCCAATGGGACAGTGATGCAGCAGCCCACCCTGCAGCTGGTGGACGTGAGCCACACCACCCGGTGCAGTGGCACAATAAGAGGGTTAAAAGGGAAGACAATGCAGTGGTGTTGCAGGGGCTGGTCTTGCCTAGCCGCCTGTCTGTGGCATCTGACCCTCTTCCCCCTGCCAATGTTCGCCCCCAATCAGCAGCCCCCCAGCCAGGTGTTGCTCACCATTACATCCTCCCAAGTAGCACCGTTGGCCAGGTAAAGCTAAAGAGGAAGGCCTCGCCCACAACAGCAACACCGGCAACTTTAAAGCTGCGTCCCCAGCTGCAGCTATTCCCTGCTCCACCCTCTGGTCCTCAGATGGTGGTGCGGCAGCTATTCCCGGCTCCACCCCAGCTTCCCTCTGGCCCTCAGATGGTGCGGCAGCGACAGCTCTTCCCTGCTCCAACTTTGGGCCATTGCTCCTGGATCTTTAATCCAGTGACCTCACAGGTGCAGGTCCAGGTCGCTGCTCCACAGGCTCCGAATGCCAGCCTCTCCTCTGTTCTTCCTGCTCCTACTCCTGCTCCAACCACCCGAAAGCTGACCCGCAAGGTTGTGCACAACACGTGCAAAAAGTGTGGGAAGTTTGGCACAGCGGAAACTGGACACAGCCAGTACAAGGGAGTTGTTTACTGCCCCTTGGTTGAGGCTTTGCCAAAGGAGCAGTGGCTGAAGGACATGAGGAACAAAAAGTGAGAAGTGTTTCTGCCCCCATAGGCATTGACACTTAATTATGTATATAGTTTGGTTTACAGTTTTATAGTTATGTGTGTATATATCTTATGTATAAATTGTATATAGTAATTTTATCTTCTATTTAAGAGTGTTATTATCATTATTTTGTTATACCGTTTTACTACTGTTTTAAATGTTATTATGTTTAACTAACATAAAATAAAGGTTTGGCTTTTTCAAGTATGCCTAGTGTCTGTCCAATAATTGTAGTGGAGTACTATGTTTACAATTTCTATACTTTTTCGTTCACCTGTTCGAGCAGCAGTTCGAAAGGCAAAAACTAAATAATTATAAAACCTATACCTTAGTTGATATTAATGTAATGGTTATATTTTTATTATTTATCCACAGCACAGAAACAATGAACTTCAATACAAATCCATATCGGTGACTTAAAAACTATCCCTGATTTAAAAAAAGTATTTAATAAACTTGAAAGAAGTAAATAAGTTTTAGTTAATATTTAATAGAAATATATTAATAGTTAACTGTATAATACAAGTCTTATCAGTCAATATCTCTAATTAATTAATGTTAAGATATGCAACACAAGCACTTTTATTCCTCTCATGTTCTATATATTATACACTTCAATACTGACTGAGTTGGGATTCAATCCTGCAATCTTGTGGATGTGTTTTCCGCCTCAAGAAATAAACAAATACATACTTTTTTTGAAACACTACTGTATATAAACACTTTTAAATGCTACAGAAGGGAAATTGGGAGCAGGAGAATCGTTTTTTTCTCCTCTTTTCTCCTTTTTCTCTTTTTTTCTTCCTTTTTCTTCTTCCCCCTTCTTCCCCCTTCTTCTTCCTTCTTCCCCCCCCTTGCAAGACTATTGTTCCCCAGCTTATGGACATTGACTCGCTCCTTGGTGTGGTGAGAGCTGGGTACGAATCCCGCCCATGGCATCAAATCTTGAGTTCCTTGAATTCATTATTATATGTGACCCAAGTCAATATGGGTGCATATTTAATAGTTATAACAATTATTATTATAATTATTTTGGAATTATTAATAATATTGAGAAGTGGGCTTCCATATTGAGATGTGGGACATCGCCCCAATCCCCATAGGTATATATAGATAACTTTTAATAGGAATCTCTGTTTGACATATGTTCAGAATGTGCTATTTATTCAGAAATAGCACATTCTGAATGACCCAGTGTACACATCGTTGTGTACCACCGTGTCACAGCCTGCTGCTGCTGCATTCACATAACTTTTACCCAGCTTTCACTGCTCACTGCACCACAGCGCTACTTATGAATTGACCCAAGTGCATATTTAATAGTTATAAAAACTATTATTATTATTATTTTGGAATTATTAATAATATTGAGAAGTGGGCTTCCATATTGAGATGTGGGAGTCCTGAAGTGGGAACCCCCCAGGCAAGTGGGCTTCCATATTGAGATGTGGGATCTACAAGTTATAAAAACTATTATTATTATTTTGGAATTATTAATAATATTGAGAAGTGGGCTTCCATATATCAAAGCCAGTTAATGCTAAGTTATTGAGTGTACAGCAGGACCATGTTGACCACCACATGTTTGTGGAGAACCTGGTGCTAAATCACTTGCAGACGACCTGATTCTGGGTCGGGGTTTCGTACGTAGCAGAGCAGCTCCTTCGCTGCGATCTATTGAAAGTCAGCCCTTGATCCAAGCTTTTGTCGGCCGTGGGCGTGGGCCCCACCGACCCCGCACACACCTCAGGGTGCCTGGGGTAGCACACGCGCAGAGAGTCACCAGCAGAAGCACAGGTGTGCAGAAGCAGCAGCCTTCTCCCGGTTCAGCACCAAGGAGAGCATGAGGCATGCTAAGTTATTGAGTGTACAGCAGGACCATATGAAAGCCCACTTACTGCATATATCAAAGCCAGTTCATGCTAAGTTATGGAGTGTACAGCAGGACCATATGCAAGCCCACTTACTCCATATATCAAAGCCAGTTCATGCTAAGTTATTGAGTGTACAGCAGGACCATATAGTGTACAGCAGGACCATATGCAAGCCCACTTACTCCATATATCAAAGCCAGTGTACAGCAGGACCATATGCAAGCCCACTTACTCCATATATCGGACACCCCCGACATTACAAATATTGGGTAAGTGGGACCCCATATTGAGTTGATGGGACCCCCGACATCGCCGGTAGCGCCGGGACCCCGGCGAGACCTCGTGGGGTCCGAAGATTTTACAAACGTGGAGGGGCGTGTGTAAAATGGGATTTAGCGGAGGCTCCGGCTGCAAGTGTCCGGCAGCTCCATAATATGGCCCTTTCGGACATCCCAAGAGATCAGTCCAGCTACTTTTGGAAATCCATGCAGCCTGAAAACATGAGATAAGAGCGCTTCTGCTGTCTCTTTAGCAGAGGGAGATTTGGGCATGGGGATAAAGTGAGTCATTTTGGTGAATCTGTCAACAACAGTGCAGATGGTGGTGTTACCTGCAGAGGGCGGCAGACCAGTGACAAAATCCAGCGAGATGTCAGACCATGGGCGGCTTGGAAAGGACAAAGGTTGCAGAAGACCCATAGGAGACTGGGTAGAGGTCTTATTCCGAGCACAGGTAGTGCAGGCTGCCACATACTCAGTAACCTCCTTCTCCATTTTAGGCCACCAAAACCTTTGCTTTATCATGTACATAGTTCGTCTGATACCTGGATGACATGTTAATACAGATGTGTGAGCCCAGTGAATCACGTCAGAGCGGACAGATGGGGGAACAAAGAGGCGGTTAGGGGGGCCACCACTGGGTAATGTTTTTCCCTCTAAAGCTTGATTTACCTTAGCCTCAATTGGCCATGTCACCCCTCCTATCACCTGAGTGGGCGGTAAAATGGACTCGGTCTCCTTGGAAAGAGCCTCTGGGTCAAAAAGCCTGGATAACGCGTCTGGTTTGGCGTTCTGTGAGCCAGGACGGTAGGAGAGAGTGAAGTTAAACCTATTGAAAAATAAGGTCCATCGTGCCTGTCTGGAGTTTAACCTCTTAGCCTTGCGTATGTACTCCAAATTTTTGTGGTCTGTCCACACAATAAATGGCTGTTTTGCCCCTTCTAGCCAGTGCCTCCACTCATCCAGTGCTACCTTCACGGCTAATAACTCTCTATTGCCTACATCATAGTTCCGTTCAGCCGCAGTCAACTTACGGGAAAGGTAGGCACATGGATGGAGCTTACTGTCTTTCTCTGCCCTCTGTGAGAGGACCGCCCCGATGCCCTCGTTGGAGGCATCCACCTCCACCGTGAACTGCCGCTGGGAATCCGGGATGGTAAGTATTGGAGCTGTAGTGAAAACTTTTTTCAACTTCTGGAAGGCCTGGTCTGCCTGTGGGGTCCACACAAACTGAACAGAAGGAGAGGTGAGTACATGCATAGGAGCGGCAATAGAACTAAAATTCCTAACAAATTTTCTGTAGAAGTTTGCAAATACAAGGAATTGTTGGACTTTTTTCCTGGAAGAGGGTGTGGGCCATTCAGCCACAGCGCTCACTTTAGCAGGATCCATCATTATCTGGTCTGGACCCAGGATGAAACCCAGAAATGAAGTGGAACTGACGTGGAACTCACATTTTTCAGCCTTAACATAAAGTTGATTGTCCAACAACTTTCTTTATTCCTGACGAACATGCGAAACGTGTGAACGTTCATCACGGGAACAAATCAGGATATCATCAAGATAGACAAAAACAAAATGATTCAAAAATTCCCTCAACGCATCATTTATGAGAGCCTGAAAAACGGCAGGTGCATTTGTTAGACCAAAAGGCATTACCAGATACTCATAATGTCCGCTTGGGGTGTTGAAACCAGTCTTCCACTCGTCCCCCTCCCGTATCCTCACCAAGTGGTAAGCGTTACGCAGGTCAAGTTTTGAAAAAACTCTAGCTCCTTTCAACAGTTCAAACGCTGAGGTCATAAGCGGGAGGGGGTACCTGTTCTTGATGGTTATGTCGTTTAAGGGGCTGTAGTCGATGCAGGGTCTCAGGGATCCATCTTTCTTCTCAACAAAGAAAAAACCAGCTCCGGCGGGAGATGACGAGGGACGGATAAGACCCGTTTTGAGAGAGCCGTCTATGTACTCTCTCATAGACTCTCTCTCTGGAGCTGAGAGAGAGTACAGTCTTCCCTTGGGCAAGGGGGACCCAGGCAGGAGATCGATGGCGCAGTCATAGGTGCGATGAGGAGGAAGGGATGTCGCTTTAGTTTTATTGAACACCTCCTTGAGATCTCGGTAGCAGCTGGGTACGTTCGAAAGGTCAGGGAAGTCTGAGTCTTGATTATTTTCATGTTCCCTATCATTGTCTATAATGGGCTCTCTGACAATTTCAGCAGTCTTGCCCCTGAAACACGAATGAGAGCATTCGCTTCCCCACCCCAAAACCTTACCAGTCCGCCAATCAATGTAAGGGTTATGTTTGCACAACCAGGGATAGCCCAGAATTACTGCATGCTGTGCAGAATTAAACAGATGCAAAGTCATATACTCTGAGTGTTCATGTTCAATAGTTAGTTTAAGAGGCATGGTTCGATGAGTCACTTTGCACATGAGAGTACCGTCCAGAGCGCTAGCTTCAAGTGTCTGAGTCAATGGCACGGAGGCAATTTTCAAACGTTTAGCTAACCCCCAGTCCATAAGATTAGCGTCAGCCCCTGAATCTACAAGTACTTTCAAAGCTATGCTGTGCTCATTATTACTAACCTCAACCTGGGTCATGGATCGTGAAGGGACATCTGCGGTTGTCAATCGGCTCACCAGCACCCTCCGTCTTACTGGTAAGCCCCGTCTTTTAACGGGCAGGCTCCCAGGAAATGTCCCTGCTTCCCACAGTAGAAACATAAACGCTCCCGGAGACGCCGCTGCTTTTCCTCTGGAGACAGCCTGGCCCTTCCGAGCTGCATGGGTTCCTCTTCTGTGTTCCCCGAAGCAGGTTTCACGGTAGTAGAGGAATTGTGGGTCCGAAATCCGGGTCGTAGTGGAGATCGTGCAGGAGGTGGCGCTTTCCTGGCTTTCTCCCTCCGTCGCTCTTGCAGCCGAGTGTCTGTGCGTATAGCCAAGGCGATCATACTGTCCAAATCCGGCGGAAGATCAAGAGGAACAAGAAGATCCCGCACAGAGTCACTGAGTCCGCTGAAAAACATATCGTATAGTGCGTCTTCATTCCAACCACTGTCCGTGGCCAAAGTACGAAAATCAATGGCGTAGTCAAACACACTCTGATTCTGCTGGGAGATCTGTGTCAGGGCTCTGGCAGCTTCTCTCCCCGGTGTGGTTCGGTCAAAGATCTTTTTTATAGTCTCAGTGAATAGTTGGAGAGATTTACACACCGGAGACTCCCGTGCCCACTCCGCCGTAGCCCAGGCTTCCGCTCTTCCCGTGAGGTGGGACACAACAAACGCCACCTTGGCTAGATCACTGGGGAAAGCAGCAGGCTGGCAGGTAAAATGTAGGTCACACTGCGTTAGGAATGGACTGCAGTTACCGGACTCGCCCGAAAACTTCGCTGGAGGAGCAAGACGAATCATGGAAGCTGGCATGGAAAAAACAGCTGAAGGCTCTGGGGCTGGGGTGAGCCACGTTGGAAGGAGGCACACTATCCAACCGTGTGAGTACATTATGGAGCTGTTCAGCCAGGTGATTAATTTGTGTTGTAACTACGCCACGAAACTCACTCTGGCTGCTAGTCAGGGTCATTACTCCCTGGTTTATGTCCTTCATTTCTTCCTCCTGCTGCCGCAGACGTTGAGCCTGAGAGCAGAGCGCTGCCCTCAGGGTTTGAGAGTCGGCTGAGTCCATTTGTTGGCCAGATCGTAATGTTACGACTGGAGCACACAAAAACTGATAGGACCCAAATGCACGACTCTAGACAAAAGATGATTCAAAAAAAGGTTTTACTGTGATGATAAAACAAGGTAATCCATTCACAAGGTTCAAAACGATCTGGCACTTGGCACAGGGAACACACAGAATATATACAAAAGCAAGGGACTCCACAGGTGCAAACAATAAGGGCGGGGCAGGTAATCAGGTCCGTGGACAAACAGGCAAGGTAGGAATCGAACTACCTGAAATGAGAAGGGAAATGACAAAGTAAAACAGGAAATGGCAGACACGGCCTTGACAATATAGACTCAGAGAAATAATACTAACAGATCTGACGAGACACAACACTTCGGGCCGTGCAGCTTGCACTCACGCACTTTCTACCCCAACTGGGGGGCAAGAATGTGCGTGTTCCTTGGGGACAGCATGTACATTGTTGCTTAGACAACAGTCCCTTCTAGATAGTGGACGTTCTCACTCCACTCTGAATTTATGTGGCTGCGATTTCTGCCCGACCTGTGGCGCCACGGCGGGGTGCCACAGGTTGGTGTCCCTCTTTATGAGAGGGGCTTTACGGCAGCGTCCCCCTTGCACCCCGAGGGCTCCGGCTTGGGACCTGCCCCTGCTGCCGGATGCCCTATCATCTCCTCCCTTCGAGCCCCTGGCCCAGGTGGGGCTTAGGTGGCTGCCCACGAAGGCAGCATTTCTGCTTGCCATAGCCTCAGGGAAGCGAGTCGGGGAGTTGCATGTCCTCTCCATAAACAATACATGCCCGAGGTGAAACTCTCAGGCGTTGCCCTTTGGGCAAATGTGGCATTCCCGCCCGGGGTCCTTCCACAAACCCACTTCAATCAGCCTGCCCAGCTGGCACGCTTTGACATTCAGGAGTACGGCACGTCGAAGTTGCTGTGCCCTGGGGGTGCCCAAAGGGCGTATACCAAGGCTACTGCCTGTATACGGCAGTAGGAGCAACTCTTGATTTTGCCCTGGCGGCACTAAAGGAGGTTAGGCCCTCTAACCAGTGGCTGCCCCACTGGGTTGTCGATACCATCTCACAGGCTTACGGGGCCAGTGGCCGCCCCCTGCCAGCAGGCTGAGATGCCACTCTACAAGGAGCATCTCAACATATTGGGCTGCCCTGAGAGGGGTGCCCCTGGAGACCATCTGCGCCGCGGCGTCGTGGGCGTCTTCTGGCAAATTCTCCAGTTGTCATCAGGTCAATGTCGCCACTCCCCATTCTTTGGGCGTGGTCCTTTTGCCGAGCTGCGCTGCTTCCAGTGGTGAGCAAGGGCTTGGATTCTTCATGACATTGTTGGTATAAGTCATCCAGTGCTAAAGCACCGCCTCTGGCGGTCAGTAGGGACGAAATAGAACGATAGTTACGGCTGTAACTACGGTCCCTATGAGTCCCGGATGACCGCCAGAGTTCCCTGTCACTCAGAATTCTTGTGTGCTGCGAGAAGATTCGGGGAACAGATCCTCTGACGACACCGGCTGATATAGCCGGTGTCACGTGGGTCACAGGTGACTTTGTTGTTATTGGTACTCGAGCTGCGCATGCGCGCGATGGACATATCCAGTACTTAAAGCACCGCCTCTGGCGGTCATCCGGGACTCAGAGAACTGTAGTTACAGCCGTAACTATCGTTCCTCGTGGATGCTCAACATGCTGGGAGTAAAACTGCACTAAAATATAAATAATGTGTTTATCTTTCAGAGGAAATTGAAGAACAAGAAGAAGACTATGTTAATGCCTCAAGAGGCGCTGTGGATGCAAAGAGAACCTGTCCAGGTGCATCATGAACACAAAACAATCCACATTTAATATTCTCAACAATGGGATTCATGCAGCAATCACAGCGTTCAGAAATGGGACTAAAGAAAGTTGAAAGTGTGAATATTTAATCTAAATGTATCCTAAGCATCTGTGACTGTCACGTTGTTCAGGTTTTTAACTGAATTATTATTTTTCAGGCCGGAGGTTTGTTCTTCTGATAGCAGTGTGTTGGTGGCTCATACTGTTAGCCATCATGGGTCTCCGTATCTACGGTGAGTATCTTCTGAGTGAAAGTCAGTTCAACAGTTTGTATTAGATGTGACCTGAAGCTCTGTGACTCCGTCTGCTGATCCAACAACAACTCCCTCTCGTTTGCTGCAAAGATTCTGAAATGTGTGTTAAGGGGGAAGTGTGTGTGTGAAGGGGGAAGTGTGTGTGTGAAGGGAAGTGTGTGTGTTAAGGGGGAAGGTTTTGAAGGGGAAGTGTGTGTGTGAAGGGTGAAGTGTGTGTGTGAAGGGTGAAGTGTGTGTGTGAAGGGTGAAGTGTGTGTGTGAAGGTGTCTGCTTGTGTTCTCCATAATTTGCAAAAGGCAGTGGTTTGAAATGTCAGAGCTGTTTTAAGAAGTCTACACTACAGAGGAGACCAGTCGCTTTCCAAATGCATGTAGCTCTTTGCTTTGTGAAGCAAACATGTGAAGCCTTTCTTCAATGTTTATCAAGAACACTCAAACACTCAGAGACACAAGCCTTACAGCCCAACCCCTTCCTCTGTCTGGGTCTGTAGTGACCTCTGAACTCTCAGGAAACCATGCCGAGCTGTACTCACGAATCCAGGAGCTGGAGACACGGGAGAACAACTTGAAACAGCAAATACAAAACATGAGAACAACCTCGAATGAGCTCAACGTCAGTCGAGCTCAGTGGAGCATCGATTCCTACTGCTTAGGAAACACCGGTATGTTCAGATCCTATATATTAGGTCATCATTACAATGTTTTCAAAAGGCAGGCATGATGTTGATTGTATGGACTCTGTTGTTTCAGATAAAAAGTGTAAACCTTGTCAGGACGGCTGGTTACTCACTGAGTCCAGCTGCTATGCGCATAATAACACTCAGTCTCCTAATCAGAAAACCTGGGAAGAAGCTCAAGAAGACTGCAGTGGAAATAATTCAGATCTGGCTGTTGCACATGATTCAGAGGAAAAGGTAAACCCATTAATATGACGCAATTAGAAAGTAATTGTGTTTTGTGTAGGTCTGAACACACTTTGTGTCTTTAGGTCTTTATGTGTTTATTACAGTTTAACGTTTAAATATCTGACATTTCTCTCTCTGTTTTCCAGGAAGCAATCGATGCTAACCGCCTTGGATCTAGAGGATTCTGGATTGGTCTGAGAGTTGAAGATGGGGAATGGAAGTGGGTGGATGGAAGTGATCTGACTGAGAGGTAAGAGACACGTTACTAAACACTTTGAATAATAACATCTATCAGCCTTTCTCTAAACATCATGTTCTCTCCTCAGCTCCTGGATAGCAGCTCCTGTTGACGGTCGCTGTGCAGTGTTTTACAAGAACAGAGACATATGGTCATCAGTGAGCTGTGGTGAAACACAACAATGGATCTGCCAGAAGAAGGCTTTAACTCTCTCTGTTTAAACAAAGCAGTCGTACTAAGAAGGTTACTGCTAACTCTTTGAATTAAGAAAATGAAATACATTTACAGGCCTATAAATGTAAAACTATGGATTATAATACTTAAATACAAAAATACAAATAAATACAAATTCCAAACATTTAAAGAGATGTTACCTTGTCAAACGAAAAAGGAAAGAAATAACATTATTTGCATAAACTTTGCATAAACTCAATACACACAATAATATAATGTGGATTATTTAAAATCAATGTAACTTTTAGTTTGCATTTCTATAGGGCTTGCAAAATAAATGCAATTTTTTATTTCCTTAACATATTTATGTTATCAGTCTGGATGGTCAAACTTGTTTGTATTAGAGATGCAATGCTTAAACTCTGCAGATTATTGCAAGGACTCTGCTATTTTTATTTGATTGCTTCTAACGGCCAACAGAGGGCGCTGCCCCAGATAGCAAAAGATGTTAAATCAACATTGAATTATGGTAAAAAATGTTGATTTTTTGTTAAGGTTGAAGATTGATGGTGGATCAACCTTAAATGTTGAAAATATGTCATTGAATCAACGTTGTATTGTGGTCGAATTTAATGATTGAAATGCCAACAATGAATCAATGTTGAATCTATGCTGTTTGCCTTTTCTTTTCTTTTTTTCTTGATGGGGGAGGGGGGTACTCTGTAGGGGGGGTGTAGTCTGTGTGTGGGTGTGTGGGGTGTGGGGGGTGTGGGTGGTGAGAAATATCACTAAGTGTTGAGGCCAAAATTGACCACCCAAAAAACAGGAGCACGTTTCAGGCAATTTGGATTCGATTGGTAGTACTGTAGTGACACTATTTTGTCCCTAACATTCATTGAGCTAGGGACTCTCCCCCGCCCCCACTAATTGGATGACGCTGAGCGAATGTAGGTGACATCAATGTCTACACATTTCAATAAGAAATTAACAAATTTTTGAAAGTTGCAGATTTAGTTTTTTTTTTTTGACTTTTTTTTTTTTAAATTCAAAAACACTTTTTCAAACTCAGAAAAGGACATTGAATCGAATGGGCTAGGTCTCGATTTTCTAGGACCTTGGGAAATACCAAAGATCACCGAAAAGATTGGAGTTTGAAAAATGGTTTTGTCTTTCATCAAAATATATCTATTCCGACTTACTTTTTGACGCTGAATCCAACGGTGCCCGTCTCGAAGCAGTACGACCCCTAGTGGCCAAGATAATCATAAATAACTGTCTCAAAGGCTTGGAAACATATTTTTTCAAAATCAAACACCATATTCTGGGTCAGCGCGCTGCGCGGTGCCCCGAACGTGCCCATATAACTTTAGTCACACACGGCCTTACGGTTCTCCTTAATTGGCTGGGGTCAAGGGGCTTTCTATTTTGCATTATATCTCGATGTTATCCTGTCAAAATCGAGTTGCACACTGGCAGGTCAGTGACCAGGATGAGATTAAGGCCCCGGCCACACAAGGACAAAAACGGCTAAACGCATAGGATTAACGCAAACGCAAAAAAGCTTTCGTCCACACGAGACAGCTCCGTTTTGCGACAACCACTGGAGAAGCTGCAGTACATATGCAGGAGCCTGTACAGTTGTAACTTCCTCCACAAAAGCAGCGAAGAAGCATGGTTGTCATGGTTGCCCTTCTGTTTATTCTCCGCGGTGGGGGCCGAGGGAACCGGGCAGCGTTTTTCACCAGTCAACGTGTATTAAAGTTTAAATCTTCCGGACAAAATTATAAAAGTGCCGGTCAAAGGTCTTCTTTGTTATTTATTGAGCTTTAAAACAAATGAATAACGACTCTATATATTATAATAATAAAATACACGGAGTCTCTCTTTTTCCTCCCTCTCTTCGGACAGCGTCAGTGTCTGTCTCATGCAGCAGCTGATCCAGTAATGAGTGACCCGGCCGACAGTAAAAATAAACATATTTATAACTAGTTTAGGTAGTTTGAGAGGTGTCTACTGTGTATCAGTGCAAACTCGTCTGCCAGAGTGGCAGCCTGCTGAAGGGTAGTTACTTTCTGCTTGTTCAGATAGACTACCGTACGCTCCGGTACACAGTTTTTAAACTTCTCTAACATCATCAGCTCACACACTGAAGTAATGTCATCAGCTTTACAAGCTCTACACCACCTGTCAAAGAGGATTTTCTTCTCCCTCGCGAAGTCCACGTACGTTTGGCCAGAAGTTTTCTTCAGGCCGCGAAAACGCTGCCTGTAGGCCTCAGGCACAAGCTCATATGCCCTGAGAATAGCACCTTTCACAATGTCATACACCAAACTATCCTCGACAGAAAGAGAAGAGCAAGTCTCTTGAGCCTTGCCGACTAGCTTGCACTGTAAAAGAATAGCCCACACATCTTCTGGCCAGCGCAGAGCAGCAGCAATGCGCTCAAATGCACCAAAATAGATTTCCACCTCTGATTCACGAAACACAGGGACCAAAGAAATATGCCTACTCACGTCAAAGGAGGCAGCAGGACCAGAGTGTGTAACAGCAGAATCACCCACCACAGCTGCCTGGAGCTCTAGCTGACGCATCCGGACAGCAGTGTCTGCCTCCAACTTCCTGATCTCCAGCTCCCTCCTGAGCTGAAAATCCCTATCACGCTCCTACCTCTCACACTGGAGACGAGCCATACACACTTTTACCCTGGCATCTAATTTAGACCCCGTAGGTGAGGATTCTGCCGAAAACGAGTCAAACTGAGGTATGGTGAAAAGTGTTGCCTGTTCCGTAACACTCTGAACACCAGGAGTAACACCAATGCGGCCTCCACCATGAGATACTGCCGCTACAGCCCCGGCCACCGTGCCAGGAGATTCCACTAAAGTAGGCAGACTCAAAACCCCCTGTTCAACTAGTCCAGTTAGCAAAGTAGCCTTGAGTTCACTTTTAACAAGAGCAGAGGAGACAGAAACGTGATAATGGTCAGCAACTAACCCCAAATCAACCTTCCTACACCAGTCTCGCTGACCCAGAGTAGGACTGGCCACAAACTGCTCCAAAACAAAAGCCATCCTTAGCAACGGCTACTTACACTTTTTTTTTTACAAACTTCCCCAGATCCTGCCTACCAAACTTACCTAACTATCTTCTGGAGCGTGCCGGGCTCGAGGCGACTTTAAAAAGACAAACATCAGTGGCCGAAACCCTGAATCGCCTGCCCCCAACAGGGAATAAATCCCCACCCAGGATTACCCCGAAAATAAAAAAGGCAAAATAAAAGATGAGTGCCTGAAGGAAGGAGTCATTCAGCCCAGCTAGGCACTCCCATATCTAAACTGAGGAAGCTTTCAAACCACAGATACTCACTCTTTGTCTCAGAATCCCGGACGAGCCCCCATTTGTTACGTTCCCTCCAAGTCTAGGGCAGTGCTTCTCAAAGTGTGGTCCGCGGACCACTGGTGGTCCTTGAGCGCCCTCTAGTGGTATGTGAGTATATTGGTAACATTTCACATTTGAAATAAATAAATACATTTAAGTTTTCCGCACTCTCGCGGGAATATCTCCGCAATGGAATGAGCTTAAGTTTAACTTTCTATTGCACGATAAAGCCCAGGGCAACACCTTCGTCACAGATGTTGCCACTTGTTTGTACCATCCCCAGGCGATTTATAATCTGTTCTAGAAAAACTATGTGTTTTGGGATATTTGTGGAGTTAAGTGGTCCGCGAGTGTTTTTTTATTGTTTAAGTGGTCCTTGGTATGAAAAAGTTTGAGAAACACTGGTCTACGGGTACCAAGGGGAGTAACAAAACACAAGGATGACCAAGCAGGACAAAAAAGAGAGAAAACCGATCTCTGAAGTAACGAACAAGTCGTTTAATGAACAAGACAGGAACACGGGCTCACCAGCCAACTTGCACAGAATACTAAAGAATCGATATATCTAGGAGCACATCTCCTATCAACCGGCAAGACACAGTTTTGTACACATGCAGCCAGAGGAGGAAAAAGGAGGCCCCACTGCAGTCTTCCTCCGGTCCTATATGGAGGCCCTGATTGGGAATTAGGAGCACCTGGGGAGAGGTTGCACCTGGGGACAATCAGGCTGCACCTGGGGACAATCAGAGGGAGAGAGAGAAAGACACACACACACACCCACACAAACACTACGGCATGTAACAATCAGATACAAATTATAATCTTATTCTGGCTAAAAGAAACATGGTTTCACAATACAAGGATAGTTATATTTGAAAGTCTGAGCAGAAACATTGACTTTTTAAAATAATGTTGTAGTACTTGTATTCATGATACCGAGAATTTGCGGAGAGGAAAAACAAAACATGTGTTCGTTGGCACTTGAGCTACTTGTTGCATCTGCTTTATAAAGTATCATAACCATATCATGCTTTGGGTCATTACGTTACTTCTCAGTTCCACTTTGCTTAGAAGCTACGAGCCTTACTTCTATTTAAAGTCTCTTTGCAAGTTGGAGTCAGCTCTCTGAAGATGTGTTGCAGCAATGCGCTGTTTTCCAGTTTCATTTACATCTGGAAGAAACACGTTTTCTTTTCCTCTGTTCAACATGGTTAACATCTATCAACACAAGTCATACATGTTATGTTCCCACAGAGTGCACGGCCTGATGAAGTCTACCAATCCCTCCACCCGTTGACAATGGATGAAGACCAAGTGTACAGCTCTCTCACAGAGGGGTCTGCTCTCCACACAACTTTAGACGATCACTGCAGCAGAAAATAATGATTGAATCTTTATTATATGTGAGATAAATGCAAACATTTCACCTCTGTCCTGAAGCTTTTTATCTTATTGAATTGGAGTTATTTTTACAAAGAGACTTGACGTCAAGAGAATAATTAAGTTTGCATTGTCTATGAATTATATTAGTTTTTTCTTGTATATCATTGTTTGCTTATCCTATAAAATACAGCAGATGGTATGTTCACGCAGAGTGAGATGTGTATCCATCACATTACTCCACAGAGCTGTGATCTTTTTTTTACACACGTCTCTTTTTCTATTTTCCAACGCAACATCATTTTGAGACTCCCTAAAATGCTGCTCTGAAGTCAGTTGTGGTGGACACAAGCAATGGCTCATACATTTAGATTTGTTTAAGCGACACACCTTTATGGTTATTTGTTATGCACTTGCATTGCAAAGCTATGCTATTTGGTCAAACGTGATTCAAACCTGTCACATTGAGGGGGCTCAGCCCATAGTGAGGGGCCCCCTCAAAGTGCATTTTAGAAATTAAGAAACGATATCTTGTTGTGTTTCTGGTGAGAGTTAGGCATGGGGTATGGGATTTGTTTTCTCAAGTTGTTAGATTCATTTTAAATCAATTATTTATTTGTTCAAAACCTTTTTTCTTTTGTAACTTTATAAAAACGAGATGGTGTTAGACACTGAAGCGTGTGTGAGTTCATCTGGACATGTTGACAGGCTTCAGAGTCAAGATCACACCGTGGTTTTGAAGTGACAAGTCCCGCCCCCCACCCCCAATCGTTAGTACTTTCTGCACTTGCTGTTCTATCTGTTCAATTTCTAAATGAATAATAGTTTCCTGTGTTACTTCCTTTTCCACCAACACAGTCTTACACTGTGTGTGTGTGTGTGTGTGTGTGTGTGTGTG
>RQJG01025757.1:0-12801 GCA_009756435.1 Chionodraco myersi | reverse complement strand
GCCCCCTACCCGACTTGTAAAGCGACCTTGGGTTTCCTGAAAGGCGCTATAAAAATATTATATATTATTATTATATTATTTACTTAAAATATCTGTATTATAAAATGAAAATATTCGTCTGAAAAAACGACTTGTATCATATCTTCCATGGTTTCCGCAGATCTGCGTTTTCCTCCTCCGATATTTCTCAGTAACATTAAGCCGCTTCTGATGACTCATATCTCATGATTATTTCATTTCCAGGTTACTGGAGTGGCGTCTTATTTCCTGCAATTGTATACGAGTAGTTCTTTTGTGAGATCCTGACAATGCTTTTTTATTGGATTTTTCAGCTAAAATTGCCACACTGTCGTTCGGAAAATATTATATATATATATATTATATTATATATTATAATTTACTCTTTCAATGTCAGAGTAGCACAAGATAACAAAGGCCCCACTGTAGCTGTGTACGTGACAGGATGTGTGATGACCTGGAAGAACATCCGGACTGTTTGAGGCAGATGATAGCTATGTGATGAACATGATGATTCAGCCTCTATGGAGAGAGACATATGACAAGCATGCTCATTTCTGACGTGGAGCTAATCTGAAGTAAACATTGAATACTGCTTTCTACTCCATCTTGTGACTGTGTGACTGCCTCTCTTGGATATCAGCATGTGAAGGACACTGCTTAGGAACTAGTTGATGCTCTGTATGTGATGACTGCTTCCTTTCTGGAGAGGATCAGAAACACATGGATCCTGATATTGAAGCTCAAGCCGGTGACGAGTGATATTTTTCTAACACTGGCCTATTTTATAATTTTTTTTAAATAGTAGAAAACTGGTCAAACTTTTGCTGCACAACAATGCACTTTAAGAAGGAACACTTATCCAAATAAAACATGTTGTTGTCCATGTCTGATAATGACAATCAGCTTAAAAGCGTTATATTCTGCTTTTTGGGGCTTTCCATTTCCTGTTGTGTATGATATAGGTTTTAGTGCATGGAATGGTCTGCCAAAGGCTAACATCCCTGTGTTTCCTACAGAGACATTTCTCTCACTCTCTCACCCATCCTGCCTGAAACGCCCCCATTGGATTCCTTAGTTTACTTCCAGAACATAATGATATCACTATGTAACACGCTCCTATTGGCTAGCGCTCCAACACATACGTGATAGGCTAAGGGGCGGGACATCTCTAAGCGGTTGACCAATCACAACAGAGCCGTCCAGCTAACCAATCAGAGCAGACAGGGCTCTGGTTTCAGACAGAGGGTGAAAAGAGGTGCTGCAGCACAGGCAGTATGAGAAAAGTAAAGAGCTTTTTGAACATTGAAGCATGGAGACATGTCCCAGTAGAGACACTAAGTACTGATATGGACCTGAAAATGAGCAGAATACGTCCTCTTTAAAATAATTCAATTCAACTTTTTGAAAGTGTAGAAGAACTGCACTATTTAATGACTTTTTCCCCGTTCAAGTGAGCATATGGCTTAAAAAACGAAAAAGTTATATAAATATCAGGATCATTTTAAACAGTGATCAATGTCAAAAGATATATTGGTTTTTGAACATATAGTCCAGACATACTTTTAGGTTGCTAAAGTCTACTTCTACCAACATTTATCCGAACAATGTAAATGAAAGTGTTGGAGAACAATAAAAAGGTGCCGAGGTAAACTGTGTGATACTTGCTTAGTACTCTGTTCATTATTTCAATCCCAGAGGCGTGATGGCTCTAAAGACGAGCACATCTGACTTAATCAGAAAAACAGAGACGTCGTCATGGAAACGGGCTTAATGCCTAGTGATGTCCTCAGGTAAGGAAATGGGTTTAATGGATCTCAGCGTGAAGTGTCCACACAGAAGAGGCGCTGCAGCGAGCCTTAAGCTCTGATAAGCTGCACACAGTCTTTCACAATGAAGCCTTCCTGTAATCCTAATAATGGATCTCTGCAAGGCCACTACTCACTCCCACAGCACATGCACGACCATTCAAAAGCTTTATTCTCATATGCTGAATACGTACTGAGTTGGTTTCTTTGGCCATGAAAATCTGGGGTAGCAGGCTCCTCCAACAATACAACACACGATACTCAAGACATAAAAGGAAATACAATATTGCAAGAGACAGAAGGGTACGAGTAAGATGAATGTGGGGGAAACTTCTGAAGCAAGGACTCAGAGACACGAGGAGAGCTGGAGCTTTGATGGCAAACACTGACGGTTTATTTGGAGCTTCGGCCGGAGAATTCACAAGACGGGCCACGGGTTGACCGATTAATCGATTTTAAATCGAAATCGCAATTTGAAATGATGCGATTATCAAACATTTTCTTGTTTTGTTTGTTCTTCTTGTGTGTCAGTCATCCACACCAATCAGAAGTGCTGTGCTCCACATGCACCAGCCATTGTTAACCAATCAGAAGTGGCCCATGATAGAAGGTGATAGACAGATTGATCCAATCACCTGCCAAGTGCTTTTGAAAGTGCCTGCCCTTTCCAAATGGCTTCCAATGGAGCTTTCCTAGATGGTTTGGTGAACCGTCTGAGTCAGGTTAGTACTGCTCCATCACATGTTTCTATGAGAAGGTGAATCTTAAACTGAAGCTTGACTTTAAAGCAACCCAACGGAGGTTTCATGTAAGTTTAGTTCTTTCACTCGTAGCTCGGGCTGCGGGGGTGCTAGAGACGGGAGCACGTTGATGCAACCTTCCTAGCCGGATATGGCCGCATTTTACAATAAACCTCCGTGGGGTCGCTTAAAAACTAATATCGCAAATCGAATCGCAATATCTGTCAGAAAAATCGCAATTAGATTATTTCCCAAAATCATGCAGCCCTACCCCAGACCCATGTGTTTAGCTAGTTCTGAGAGAATAATCAACATTGTTCAATAGATAGACTAAATAGCTGAGGGACACTGAATCACATTGGTTGTCGCTTATGGCTCGGGGTCATCTACACCGCGAGAAGGATGTGTTCCAGGTGTCCCACAACAATAACTATCTCTAACCGAGAGTTGCCCGGTCATAAACTGGTAAAACAACAACTTGCTAGGGCAGCCCCTCCTTATGGGAGATAAGGCTCAAGGCTGGGCATCTGCGTCAGAGGGCGAAAGACGACATGCAGGGGAAATTATTCCGCAATAATGAAGGAATAATAAAAAAACAAAATGATGAAGAATAGAATAAGGTAAAAACTGTGGGCTAAAATGAAATAATGTACAGTTGAATAAGTCCCAGGCAACTCCAACAAAGCAACATACAGTATACCTAAGGCATTACAATAAATTAAATAATGCAAGAGACATAATGTTGCATTAAGATGCATAAATAAGCAAAGCAATACACATTTATAGAATAGAATGTTCAAATTAAATAAAAGTACAGCAGAATAAGTTTCAGGCTCATAAATAAAATAGAGCCAAAGACATAATGGTGCAGGTAAGATGCAGGAAGAAGCAAAAATATAAATATATACGTATATATAGACACATTATATATACTTAGCAGGCTACTTCTGTCACACCAGCAGGATCTGGACCCACATTTGATATACACCAACATCAGCTAAATAAATAAAACCAAAATAAGCAAATGATAAATACCGGGGGAAATGTGGTATTTTGATGCATAAGACACTAAAAATAAATATGGTAGTTTTTGCTAGGAACTAAATTGAGCGAGGCGTACTCACAGCTGGAGAAGACGAGCGGACAGGAGTGCTCGTCCATCGGGAAGTTGTGAAGCTGCAGCTGACACTCTGCGTTTATCGTCAGCCTGAAAGAAAAATCACAACCAGTTTTTAATGTCTAGTTATTTTTGTCGCCCAGAGAGAATATAAACAAATAACTACAACAATTCTAAATAACTTGAAGAAAGAGACGGGAGGCTCTGAGATCGACGTGTTTTAATTTCAAGGAAAACCAGAATACGTAATTGTGTTTTAAGTTGTCGTATCATTTCCTGTTCCCGACTCCCAAGACAGTGTCTTTCAATTTCACAGAAATTGAACAATTGTTATATAACTACGGTTTAGCTATCTGCAGCCGGTGATTCATCCATGTTCTCGACTTTCTGCCCTATTGTGCTTTTTGGGGGTTTCCCCTTTCCTGTCGTGTGTTCTCTAGGTTTTAGTGCATGTAAATGGTCTGCAAAGGCTACAATTCCTGTGTTCCCTCCACACACTCACAAACGCCTCCTTTGTTTACTTCTGTTTCATAGTGACATCACTTTGTAACACTCGCGCTCCTATTGGCTTGCGCACCAACACATTGTACGTGATAAGGGGTGGAACGTCTCTAATCAGATTACAGAGAAAAATCTAGGAGTCATTTGTATTGTAGTATTACTGTATAAAGTATGTGTAGTATTTATTTTGTACTTTTCTATAATTTCTTTTAAACTTATAATTGTATTTGTTAGGTTTATTATAGTTTTAAAAATAGCCATTTCAAGACATGTTCTCAATTTATTTAAATAAATTATTTAGTAAATCGTAAATACTTCTAGTAAGGAATACAATAAAACATTTACACACACACACACGAACACACACACACACACACACACACCACACACACACACACACACACACACACACACACCACAACACACACACACACACACACACACACACACACACACACACACACACACACACACACACACACACACACACACACACCACACACACACACACACACAACACACACACACACACACACACACACACACACACACACACACACACACACACACACACACACAACACACACACACACACACACACACACACACACACACACACACACACACACACACACACACACACACACACACACACACAATGTTTCCTGTACAACCCACCTGACCAAGAAAGCAAGCAGCATACATCTTTCCTTTAAAGTGGCCCTATCATGCTTTGTTGGTGTGTTCCCTTTCCTGTACGTGTCGTATAGGTTTTTATGCATGTAAATGGTCTGACATGCCTCCATTGGACTCCTTTGTTTACTTCCTGAACATAGTGACATCATTATGTAAGGTCCCTGCTCCTATTGGCTAGCGCTCCAAAACAATGTACGTGATAGGCTAAGGGGCGGGACATCTCCAAGCGGTTGACCAATTACAACAGAGCTAGCTAACCAATCAGAGCAGACTGGGCTCTGGTTTCAGACAGAGGGTGAAAAGAGGTGCTGCAGCACAGGCAGTGTGAGAAAGGTAAAGAGCTTTCTGAACATTAGAGCATGGAGACATGTCCCAGTAGAGACACTAGATACAAATATGAACCTGAAAATGAGCATAATTTGTCCTCTTTAATAGTTTTGTCCCCACAGATAGTGTGAGATAAATTCCAATAAGAGAAAACGTACAAGGTAATTAGCACATACTGTATACATTAGTTTCTATAGTCCACAAGGCAGGAAATAGTAGAGATATTAATCTTTGCACATCAATAAAGCGTGGAATCAGGACAATGCAGTGCATGGCTCCCACAGGATTGTTGACATCCTCGTGGATTCATCTTCTTATTACAGACACATGCATTTCCAAACATTCGGTCTATATGCTGCAAAATGTATTATCTCTTCAATTTACACACGGCATCTATTGCACGTCTGTCCGTCCTGGGAGAGGGATCCCTCCTCTGCTGCTCTCCCTGAGGTTTCTCCCATGTTCCCTTTAAACTGTGGGTTTTCTCTGGAAGTTTTTCCTTGTACGATGTGAGGGTCTAAGGACAGAGGGTCTAAGGACAGAGGGTCTAAGGACAGAGTGTGTCGTATTGTCATACTGATATTCTGTACACACTGTGAAGTCCACTGAGACAAATGTAACATTTGTGATATTGGGCTATATAAATAAACATTGATTGATGTGGGAGAGGCGGGGATATCACAACATGTCATCACTGTTTCAGCGACCAAAGCTAATACACAATTAATACCAGATGACATTTCACTGTCTTTTCTCATGCCACCAACGGATATTACTCTGCAAAGTATGCAATGGCTTAATACGTCTCAATAAGGCTGCATGGGGAAGAATATAGCTTGCATCAAACACAACGTTCTATGGAGCCTTTTGCCGGTCCGAATTAGTTCATAAATAAAGTAAAATATATATTTGTTTACCTCAGACTCGATATATTTACACCACTTTATGATTCTTGGAGTAAAAAGCTAACATTAGGCTATGAAGGAACTACAGAACCACCGCTAAGCTAAAGGTGCCTAATGACGGGCTATAAAGGAACTTCAGCCCGGGCAACAACCACAAATACATTCAGAAAACTAGATGACACGACAGGGAGTGCTGGACTGCAGAAGGAAATCTGACTAAATCATAAAAAACGTTTCTTTTATGGATTGTTCAAGTCTAATAAAAACGAAAATTGATAACCGCAGAGTTGGATTACAAACGACTAAATGTTGGCCTGTAAAATAACACTTCGAGACAGACATGAATTAATGCGAGAAGATAATAGTGCTGCAAATATATGTACCTTTCACAATATCAGCTACCATACCACAGCAAAGTCTTTAAACATGATCACAATTCTGAAATGTCTCACAACATAAGACCAATGCCAAGAAGATCAGGGGCCTTGTGGAGATGGTTGTCACTGAAGCACCAGTTTAACATAATGCCAAGTGCTCCAATTACAAAGAGAGCTTCAGGGCAGGAGGGTAAAGTTGTTGTAGAGTTTAAAGCACCCACTTTGCACTTACCATCAGTAATGACAGTGTTTAATGGTTTTCATGTCCTTACTGGAGAATGTTTGCATCCTAAAATGGTGCCAACATCTCTTATCTCTTCAATATCTGCGACAGTATAACTCTTGGGTTGATTGATCAAATGTGTTGATTCCCATGGGTAGGTTTACATGGTAGGTTCAATGGAAGTTAGCTTAGCAAGGGGTCCCTTCAAGAAAAGCTTTTAATTTTCTTTTGGGGTGTTGGTCAAATTCAGGATGTTTGTTTTTAAATCACTTAATAATAATCCTATGGATCTCAAATATGCGAGTTGTAGTGACGTGTGCCGTGCGGGCTATCTGCCGTCATGCTTTGGCCCCTTTTTCTGTGCTTTCGCCGGTTTGCCAGTTTTATGTGTGTTTCGCCGACCTCTGTTCTCAGACCCTAATTAGGGCGGTTTTTATATAAACCATATTGAAAATGTTGATACAGCTTTGAGATAATGGGATGCACAATTTCACATTAAACAAAAAAATATGACTTTAGGTAAATGACCAGGACTTTAGGAATCCCAACATTTCTCCACACGATGTGAGGCCAAAACCATACTGGATGGTACAAACTATGAAAATAAAATGTAAAGTAAGTGTTTTTGCAAATGGACTGAACTTATATAGCGCTTTATCAGGTCTTCGACCCCTCAAAGCACTTTACTGTATATATAGTACCAGTGAAAAGTTTGGACACACCTTCTCATTCAATGGTTTTTGTTTAATTGAATTTGTTTGTACTTTGTAGATTAATACTGAAGACATCAAAACTATAAAAGAACACATATGGAATTATCTAGTTAACAAAAAAGTGTAACGGAGCAGCGGGAGCGGTACTGCAGTCGCTTTACCGCACCGCTGTGACGAAAAGGGAGCTGAGCCAGAAGGCAAAGCTCTCTGTCTACCGGGCCAGTTTCGTTCCTACCCTCACCTCTGGTCATGAAGGATGGGTCATGACCGAAAGAACGAGATCGCGGATACAAGCGGCCGAGATGGGTTTTCTCCGCAGGGTGGCTGGTGTCTCCCTTAGGGATAAGGTGAGAAGTTCAGTCATCAGGGAGGGACTCGGAGTTGAGCTACTTTTCCTTCTCGTCGAAAGGAGCCAGTTGAGGTGGTTCGGGCACCTAGTTAGGATGCCACCTGAGCGCCTCCCTAGGGAGGTGTTCCAGGCACGTCCAGCTGGGAAGAGACCAAGGGGTAGACCTAGGTCCAGGCGGAGGGATTATATCTCTTCGCTGGCCTGGGAGCGCCTTGGGACCCTCAGTCAGAGCTGGTTGATGTCGCCAGGGAAAAGGAAGTTTGGGGCTCTCTGCTGGAACTGCTACCCCCGCGACCCGACCACGGATAAGCGGGAGAAGATGGATGGACAAAAAAGTGTAAAAAAACCCAGAATATGAGCTTTATTTGATATTCTTCAAAGTCGCCCCCTTGTGCCTTGATGACGGCTTTGCACACTCTTGGCTTCTCTCAGTCAGTTTCATGAGGTTGTCACCTGGAATGGTTTTCAATTAACACGCGTGCCTTGTCAAGACTCAATTCGTGGAATGAATTACCTACACTTTTAAAGAATGTCCTAAACTACAGTAACTTATATTTCTCAGAGCATTCAACTGTACAAACGGTCAGCAACAGCATAAGTTGTGTGGAATTTAACATTCTTATATTTCATTTGGTGACGTCTGCACAACATCAATTACGCCAAAGCTTCCACTTTTTATTGCAAACTCTTCACTGAAGCACTTTACTGTCACTTTACCAGGAATAAGTTAGACGATTAAGAAGTTAAATGTACCTCAAGGTGTAGAGTATCTTCCCGTCGTTCCATATCCGGAGCAGCTGGTTGGGCATTGTGATCCAGTGGGAGTCTGCCGTCTTGGAGTTTCTGAAGATGGTGTCAGGAAGCCAAATCATTCCAACCATGTTGCTGTTCAGAGTCAATTTCTTCATGGTGCCGTTGTAGCTGAGGCGGCTGTCCGTCCACGTCTGGGCGAAGATGATGTCAATTTGGTATTCCTAAAAGAAAAAAATCAAAAGACTTCATGTGGACGTACAGCGTTTATCATTTGATGCCATTTCATTTCAGAAATATCACTCGTGCCGTCCAGTTTCCTCAGGTCTGCATTGAAACCATACTATTGCTGGGAAACGTTCTTGTTTTGGTCCGAGTATGATTAATGCGTTCCCTGCCCAGATTAGTTCGGTCTTTTGAGTTGCGTTGATTTATATAATAAATAATAATAATTAATATTAAATTGTGTGCTAGACACGCATGTTTTTAGTGTCTGTAGCCCCCGAGTTGCCTTGATAGAGGTTTACCGTTTCAGATTGCCATTTAAGTTAGATTTTAAATGTACCAGGGCTGTAATTAAAGACTAGTCCTTACTTGGTAACTTCTCCGGCGCTCTGCTGTGCGAGCTCCGTGGGGCATCAGCTGGCTCAGAGAAACCCCTTCAGCACACGTTTAGTTCTTAGGGTCCAACAATACAGATACAGATGTACAGCATAATGAAATGACTAATAGTCTCCATTCTCCACGTTTTTATTCTACTGCCACCGCCTGAAATCAATTTGACTTTTATCCAGTGCACCGGTTTGAATAGCTCCCAATTAGAAAGAAGGCTGTTACCAAGAGAAGCACTGAGGGCTTGTGACCGGTAATAGCTTAAAGAAACTGAACAGCATTTAATGACCGCTGGAGAAAAAGTGCAGGAAAATCAAATAAATAGAAGTAAAATAAGCTCGAGTAATCACAACGGGACACAGGATTGCAGATGGGATTATTTAAGATATAAACATTTGTATTCTCTTATGACAGAAAGACATTTGAACTATATGCTGAAAGAGAATCGATCACTTCCTCCCCCCTGCAGCTGCTTTCAGCCGCTATACTATAGGAGGCTTTGATGAGAAGAGAATGGGTCTTTCACCTCAGCTGACTCAGAGGAGCTGCTATATAAAGCTCCCTGAGGTAGAGCTACTGTATATACTCACAGTAAAATCAAAGCTGCACAGTGGGAACAGACCCCTCATGATATATTGCTTTGAACAAGAACAAATTATTTCCAGAGACATGAAGCAATGACAGATAGGTATTACTGGTTGAAGTTCAAGCTGTATAGAGAGGTGTAGGATTTAGTCCTAAACTTGGAAATCACTCAGCATATTAGCACTTCCTGTTATTCGCCTGGAAGTCAATGTTTTTTTCCATATGTTTTTGGTTGTTGGTCTGATATAAGTTCTGTGGTTAACACAAGCTCAAGAGATTGTAACATTTTACACTCTGATGCAGCCAGTCAGGATACTCTCCATGGTGCACCTGTAGAAGGTGCAGAGTATCCTGGAGTCCATGTTGAACCTCCTCAGCCTGCGGAGGAAGAAGAGCCGCTGTGGAGCTTTCTTGGTGATGGTGGTGGTGTGAAGAGTCCATGTCAGGTCCTCAGTGATGTGGACCTCAAGGAACCTGAAGCTGCTGACTCTCTCCACCGCAGTCCCATTGATGGCGATGGGGGCGTGTCCCTCTCTCTGCTGCTTCCTGTAATCCACAATCAGCTCCTTTGTTTTGCTGACGTTGAGATGGAGGTTGTTATGCTGGCACCAAGATGTCAGTTTTCCGACCTCCTCTCTGTACGCCGTCTCGTCGCCATCTGTGATCTGGCCGATGACGGTCGTGTCGTCAGCAAACTTCATGATGGTGTCGGAGCTGTGTGTGGCCACGCAGTCGTGAGTGAACAGGGAGTAGAGGAGAGGTCTGAGCACGCAGCCTTGAGGGGCACCGGTGTTGAGGATCAGGGTGGAGGATGTGATGTTTCCCACCCGCACTGCCTGGGGTCTGCCCGTCAGGAAGTTCAGGATTCAGTCACAGAGGGCGCTGTTGAGCCTGAGGTCTCTGAGCTTGATGGCCAGCTTGGAGAACACAATGGTATTGAATGCTAAACTGTAATCAATGAACAGCATTCTCACATATGTGACCCGCTCTATCAAAATCAGTCGGAAGTCGAAACGGCTCATTTCAAAATAAACGTAGATTTGCGTAAAAAACTAGTTTTTCTGGGTTCGGGTGTTTTGTTTGATTTTAAATAAACAAAGTCTTGGCTTTCAGAATATGAAACTTTTATTTCCAAAATTACACAATAAATACATTTTTGAAGCTTGTGAAGGGAAGAAGATAGCTCTCACTCGCAATCTGCTCTTGTTGATCATAGATAACACGGCAGGGTCCGTTACAGTTTGTTTTCATCTGATTTCAATTAAACAAAGTCTTGGCTTTCAGAATATTAAACTTGTTTCGGCAAATTCAGATGATAAATACAACTTTGAAGCTTGTAACGGCATAATTACAAGCGGAGAACGGAGTAATTTAACGCCAGAGCAGGCATAACAGCCGGTGTTTCTCGTGAGTGTTTTCCCCGGGAAACAAACAGAACTGTTTGCTCTGTAGGCAAACTGCAGGGGGTCCAGAGAGTCAGGGAGGGAGGAGGTGATGAAGGTTTTGACTAACCGCTCAAAGCACTTCATAATGATGGAGGTGAGTGCTACTGGGCGGTAGTCATTGAGGCTGGTGATTATTGTTTTTTTGGGGACAGGAACGATGGTGGAGTGTCCATGATCTTTACCTAATTTTTCATGATCAAAAAATGTGTCTTTCTCAGCGGTACCACTGAAAATGGTTTATTTTAACATGGAACAGGAAAATAAGGTCTGCATCTGAAACATGTTGTGCCGATCTAAAACAAATCAAATAGGCTTACTAGCTTCTATACGCTAAAGCAACTCAAATCTCTCACCAGCAAAATACCTCGACAGTTAAATGCCATTTTATGTTTCATTACTATCCAGTATTTATTATCATTATAGTATTACTATTTTGGCGATTAGCTAAAATATAAATTATATTTGATGCAACTTTAGTTAAATTTCCATGACTTTTCCATTACTTTGGGAAAAATATTATTTTTATTATTATTATTTTTTAATGACCGTAAGAACCCTGTACATTGTACCATGTTGAGTGGTACACAGGGGGGTTCCTTCTTTAAGGGAATAGTCTCTTTTAGTACCCTAAACAATCTATATAGTTCATATATGTTTACAGTAATATTAAGAAACAATCTCCTTAAAGTTATTCAGTCGTTCATTCCTCGACTCATTATAAAAATCTTCTATTTTTATGATTTTTTTCCACATTATGGGTTTACTTATTTAGTATTTAATTCCATCAATTATAATTCTCTCCCGTCTAAAAAGGTGTTTAGCTTGGTCACGCTGAACACATTTACTCTTATAATGGAATACTGTTCCCATCAATCATGAAGACAAATTACTCATTATTATAAATCTGCACATGGCTTAATGTGGACTCTGATATGTGTGGAATTACTCCACCACAGTTCACTCAAACGTTTAAAATGAGAATTCAAATCAGATGTCGAGGCGGCCATGATGACTTCAGCTTCTCATTCTGTGCACACACAGCAGAGGCTTATTCCACTGACCTTCATGTGTCCTCGTGTAAACAAGGCATTCTTAATGATTTCTGCAGAATTTTAGATGAACTAAAGACTGTGTGGGAGGTATGACAACCTTAATTATGACATTATGTATATGCAGGCATACACGTTAAATAAAAAACAATTATTAATGTTTCTCCTGCATGGAATGTTTTAAGACATTATCTAGGGCAGGGCAGGGATGGGCAACTTGGATGGTGGTCACGTAATTGATGTAATAATATAATAAAATATTTAATTTGTTAGCGCTTTTACAGGTGCTCAAAGATGCTTTACATATATAGTGAAGATACAATAAAATAGAGGAACAACAAATAAATATATAGTTAAAGTTAAAGTCAAATAATACAAAAACAATCACACATTAAAAGCCAGATTTAAGAGGTGAGTTTTTGTAAGTTTTTTGAAGGTGGTGAGGTCGGTGCAGTCTCTGGTGGGTTGGGCAGCGACGGAGAAGGCTCTGTCCCCCCAGGTCCGGTGATTGATGTGGGTGGGGATGGATAGGAGGTTGGCTTCGGATGAGCGGAGGCAGCGGGAAGGGGTGTGGTGGTGCAGCAGT